>PVJO010003274.1:0-126280 GCA_004026905.1 Hystrix cristata | reverse complement strand
TGAGATCATGTATGCATATTTGATCACAAATCCTCAAACACTACATAATTAATTAGTAAGACAAGCACATTATATTTCAAAGGATGGACTTCAGGGGACCAAGAAATGGAGGGAGGGAAGAGGAGGGGAGGGGGAAGGGTGGAAAAGGGATTGAGATGTGATGTGTTGCACATGCACCAACTCCCCACCATGAATGTAACCAGTATATACCACGAACACGGACTAATAAAAATAAAATTTTGAAAGAAACACAAAAAACAAAGGATGGGCTTTAGAATCCAGTAGAACTGGGCTCCAGCCCTGTCTCAGCTGTTGCTTCCCTCGGCAGCCTTGGGCAAGTGTCACTGTCCCCTTTGGTAAAATGGAAATCATAGAACTGTACGCCTCATCTAGCATGAGGCGAGAGACTGCAAGACCCAGGACCAGCGGCTGGCAAATTGCGCTCTGCGAGGGGAGCACTCATCACCCGAAGGGGCGCACATCCCGTTTGCCTTGCCGGGGATACCCTCCGGGCACCTGCTCTGGCATGTCATCTCACGGCGTCTTACTTTTATCACTCTCGGCGCTCTCCCTTCCCTCCCCACAGGAGGAATACACACGCCTCATTCGCTAACCCACAGGGTCCCTTCTGCTTGGCCAGCCCCATCTTCCTGCTGGTCTTGTATGACCATCCCCAGGTCTGGATTGTCGAAGTGGCCTCTCAGTTCCGGTTTCCCCAACTCCGATTCACCCTACATGGCCCTCCCTGTTTATCCTTACAGAAGGAAATCCATGTACCATATTCCTCTGCTCAAAACTCCCAAAGTTTCCCACCATCCTAACTGAACTTCTCACTACAGCCTGCCAGACATCCCACAGCTGCCGCTAATCAGCCTTTCCAGGTAGCTGTGCAATCTGTGCCCTCAGCTTTAGCCAGTCTGACGTATTATTCCTCTGCTACATTCATTGCCTCCCCATCTATAGTCTTGGTCATGTGATTTCCTGTATCTCTGACTTTAACAACCCTAAGCCCGCTTAGACCGCCCTCCCTCCAGAGCATGCTGCCGATCCTCAGCTCTCCTTGGAACCCTCTTCCCCAGGCCTCTTTGTGACACCTATTTACCCCTGCACCAGCACTCAGCCTGGTCCCACCTTAAATCCCGTCTCATGTCTAGTTCACCTGCACCTTTGCTCCTACCGAGTGACTGATTCATAGTCGTGCTACCCACAGCACTGCGTTTTATTGGTTCTATCTGAATACACATGATCACCATGAGCACTCGCACCCCTGTCCCATTCGCCACTAAAACAAAGACAATCAAATGGACCCTTCGTCCTTGCTGCTGTGCTCAGTAACGTAGGGTGAGTGCTGGGTTGCTGGACTCCGCCCAACAGACAATCTCCCAGCTCGTTAAAACAGCACTATAAGTCAGCAACAGTGGCGCACACCTGTGATCCCAACTACTCGGAAGGCTGAAGCAGAAGGATCCTTAAATTCGAGGCCAGCCCACTCAACCTGTCCCAAAATTTTAAAAAATAAAAAGGGCTAGGGACGTAGCTCAGTGGCACAGTGCTTGCCTAGCACACATGAGGCCCTGGGTTCGATTCCTAGCACCACAACAAACAAGCAAAAACATGAAATGAAGATCATTAGTTCCTTGAATGTGCAACCAATACAAACTTGACTGTAACTACTAAAACTCTACTCAGCTAACTATAGTACTATTAAAATATCTTAATCTGGATGTGAGTATGTGCTGAAAATTGAACAAGTGTTTTGTTTTTTTGATTGGTTTTAGGGTTTGATTTAGCGGAGCAAGGAAAAGCCATTATTGCTACAACACAGTTCAGCGAAACCCTCTCCCCGTTTTCAGAATAGGAGAATGCAGACAGAGTTGAGTTTACGTATTCAACATAAATCCGTGGAAAGTCACAGGAAACTATTTTTGAAATTATGTTTTAACCTTATCCTGGATGTTGGGTATTTTTCATGGCTAAAAAGACTCTTAGATTTGAGCAATAGTCAGGAAAAAAGAAAATGACTTGTCAAATAGATAAGAAAAAAGATTTTAAAAAATCAGAATATCTCAGTAATAGAGTCCCAAAGACTTCTCAGTTTTTAATGTCTGGTCCTAGGTTACTTGACCAGTAAATGACAAAGGAACAAAAAATAAAAGCATGCTCAAGGGACATCTCTGGAAAATATTCTTTAGGAGACGCTTCATCTATGCTGCCTCTCCAAATTGGGGTTATCAAGAACTTGAAAATGATCGTGCAGCTCAATTTTATTGGAAAATTCAACGATTAAAATCCAATAATGCAAAAAAAGATAACTCAAGTGGCTGCCTCTTAAAAGCAGCAGCACCATTTTTTAAAAACAACTTCCTCTTCCTGTCTTGAAATCTCAGAAGACTGTTGCAGAAACGGCCACACTTTGACGAGTTTTACCGTTCAGGCCCTTTCTGTACTCCCTGCGCACACAGCGATCATCATTTCCAAATTCTCCCCACGTTACGTTGCTGTCATGTGGTTCATTTTAAGGACTAAAGGCAATTTCTTAATTTCTACAATTAAACCTTTTACACTGTGTATTTTCATATAAATAAAATCGCAGACCGGTTGAAGGCGGGATACTTTCCCATATGGTATTATTCCAAACCTTGCGAGCCCGTGGGCTCCCGGGCACCACCGTCAGTTAAGCGAAGGCCTCTTTCCGGCCACGCGAAAGCGCTAACGTGCATTGTCGCCACCTGTCTCTGCAGCGCCCGCGAGCCCGCCGAGGGTTTCAAAGGCGCCGCACGCGTCCTCGCACGTCCGAGGCAGTATGTGTGCACCCGGCCTCGTTCCGGGGGATCCGAACGGTCCCCAGCACCCGCCCGCCCGCAGCAGCCCCGGAAGCCCCGCTCACCTCCGGCGCGGCAACCCTGGGTGGCCTGGGGGTGGAAGTCTGCAGGCCAGCTGCTCGGCCCTCCGGCTCATCCTCCGGGCGCGCTGCCGGCGGCGGCACCGCGGCGGGGCTGCCCGAGTGCCGCCGTGCACGGCCGTTCCGCTCGGCGGGGGTCCCCGCATCCCGCCGTCTCCCGGGCCCTCCTTCGGCGCGCCGCTGGCCCTGCAGTCTGCCCGCCGTGTCCTCGTCCGCCGGCTGGCCGCGGGCGGCGGCGGGCTGGTCGAAGGGCGCAGCCTCCCGCGCGTGGCCGAAGCAGGCCAGCAGCGCCGAGCACGGGAACGGGTGCATCCCTGCAGGCGGGCTTCAGTCCCGGCGTGAGCCTGGCTCCCCGGGAGGACGCGGGCTGCGGCGACACATGGCAGGGGCCCGAGGGGAGAGAACTGCGGCAGAGGGCTCCGCGCAGATCCTCTCTCTGCCTGAAGACAGACGTGCAGGAGGCGGCGGGCAGCCTCCCTGGTCACTCGGGCGCCAGCCCCGCTTTCAGGCGCGTCCAAGCAGGCGATCTCGCGCTCTCACTTCCTTGATGAACGCTGTCTGTGAGGCGTGTGTCCGGCTCCAGTTGCAGGCCCCGGTAGGGCAGAGCCCGGCGCGAGGCAGTGCCAAGTCAACCGCTGCCTCAGGTTACCTTGAAGGCATAAAGATAATGTAGCCTGATAGCGTCCACCATAATAGCCTCCGCCCGCGTATCAATAACATCCTTCTTCGGTTACCCCCTTCAAATATTTATTCCCCCAAACAAAACAAAAACCACCCGGTCATCTATCCCAAATGAAGACCCCCGAAAAAGGGCCATGACCCTAGCAGCTGTCTCATTATTAAACCAGGAGGTAGACGTGAATCTTATCCGGAGAGACCCACGTGTGAGTCTGATGTCACCAAGACCCCTCTGGATCTTTTCTGAACCTTCTCCCAAACAAGCGTCCTGGTTTGGGAGTCTCTACTGGGCCTGGTGATTATGAGTCTTTGTTCATTGGTTTTTTTACTACCCAGGCTAAGTTCTTGATTCGTTTTTAGTAATATCTCCCCGAAAGAAGAATCTGCTTTAACAATGAACATTACATATTATATTATTATGTGTGATAACATCATAAATGTATGAAAGTGTATTCTGTCTACTGTATGTATTTCCTAATTTTAGAAAGGAACCTCCTGTTGAACATAGATCTTCTATTTCTCAACTCATTAATACATGAATGGTGAAGGAAATAATAATAAATTATGACCATATTCTAAGACAACTTAAAATCGAGATTTTTACTTAGCCAAGCATTGCTAGGAATGTCAGAGAAACACAGTACTGTAATGGTTTTACCATAACGGTGACTTCTGGGTTAATGTTTCAGGGTATATTACCACTCTAATTTACTTGTTTGCTCTCTCGTTTAATTTAATATCAAGAAGTGTTCTTCAGTCCAGACAGGTGGTAGTTGTTGTGACAATAATCCCCATTTTATACAGGACTGAGGCCAAGTGTTTACGTTTTAACTGAGTAAGACAAGGTTACAGCCCTGAGAGGGTCTGGTTGGAAGCCCAAGATCCGGCTATCCTGCCTGATCTCTCTGATTCAATCCAGCAATCACCCATGTAACAGCTGTACCAGCAATATTGTCTAAATGGGTAGTCACATCCATAATCCACAAAGGCAGTATGTCTTAAGAAAGAGCGGATCCAGCGTCAGATGCAGACTTACTTTAGAATTTATCAAAAGTTAGAAATAGAATATAAAAAGCCACCATTTACTCAGAGTTGCTACTACATAGCAATTTTGACACAGATGTCTCAGGGTTGAGAGCACTTCCTTTCGTTAACACACAGAGTGAATGTCCGGACCCCTTCCCCAAGGGAGCAGGAAATCCAGGCTCTTGGTAATACAGGTCCCCGCACCATGTATTACTGGGAGCCCTGGGAAGCAGCGTTTGTCTCTTGTCTGCCCTGCCCGCTACATTCAGCTCAGGCAGGATTACTGTATGCCACCTCCTCCTCAGCCCTCTCCCTTCCAAGCACACTTGTGGGTAAACTAGGCTCTGGTGGTTAGGAAGGGTTTGTTTTGGTTTGGTTTGGTTTTTTGCAGTGCTGGGTTTGAATTTAAGCCTCATGCATGCTAGGCAAGCACTCTACCCCTGAGTTACATCCCAGCCCTTTTTATTTTATTTTGATGGAGGGTCTCACTAAATTGCCTAGGCTGACCTTGAATTTGTGATCCTACTGCCTCAGTTTCCTGAGTAGCTGAGATTAGGCTTTTTGAAGGCTTGGAGATAATAGGAAGAAATTAAAAACAGGAAAAAGCAATTCTTACAAATGGTTTCCATCATTCGTTCATCTGACTATGTGCTTCTTACTGTCCAGAGACAGTAAGAGACAGTGGGAAACAATGCAGCTCTCCAGAGCCAGTAGCGCTCAGAGCCCTGCCCTCAGGTCCGCCACGCTTTTCTCCTGGACACTGAGCTTGCAACCACGCCGGGCTGCCTGACCCTTTCCAAGTGGTGTGCAAGCTAACCAGAATCCTAGCACCAGGTCATGGAGAGCAGTGACTTTTCTTAAATTAGTGTGGTCAATAACTAGAATAACAACACTACCAGATAATGGTTATTGAGTATTCAGTGTCAGGCATGAATCTCAGCAAATTAACTCATTTAATCCTCACAACCCTAGAAGAAAGGTGATATTATTTCCATTTTTATCCATTGGAGAAACAAGACACAGAAACTTAAGTAACTTGCCCAAGGTCAACTACTAAGGAAGAGAGTCAAGATTTCAGGCTATCAGGCCTTCGGGTTCATGCTCTTAATCACTGTGTGGTACCACCTTACACACACACACACACACACACACACTCCCTCTCCAAAGAGGAGCTTCCCAATGACTATCAATTCAATACCCTACTAAGAATTTATTCTATAGATATACATGTGCACAGAGGAATAGTCACAGCATTAGTGCTTGTAATCACAAAGTAGTTGGTAATCAGCAGAAGATAGGTTAATATATAAGGGAATATCTATACATTTAAATATTGTGTAGTCACTAAAAAGTAGAATATAGAGACTTCTGATATAGCATTACATATTATGCATACTAATTAAGTACGTGTACATACAGACTCCCCTTCGGAAGAAATCATTAAGATAATGGTGATGGAATTCTATTAAAGGCATTCTAACATACAAGAATACTCAACAAGTTTCTATAAAACAAAAAACAAATGAAATATGATTAACTAGTCAAAAAAGTCAGAAAGACAGCATACTAAATAGAACCCCACAGAAGCTCTTGACTTCAACGGTGGCAATGAAACTTAAGAGTAGATCTGAAAATAGGATTAATAGAAGTTCTGGTTATAGAAGTCAAAATTTCCTAGACTTTTTCTACCTGAAAGTTACAAACTCTCCAAAAAAATATTAAGGTATAGGAATCAGTCTTATCTAAAACTACATAATGAACTATCTAATGAACTAGTGAGGGTAGCTAGCATGGATGCAGCAGTCCAAGAATAAAGACCACTGCAGACTGGGTTTATAACCCAGTTCTACACCTGCCACCTTACAATAAACCCATCAACATTCACAGAACTCCCACTCAGTCTTCAAACTCTGCTTGCTTAAAAATATAAATAGACCTGGAGATATCACAAGACATTTGAGAAGAACTGCTACATAAAGGACAACAAAAGTAAATAAAAGAAGATTCTAGCAAGGAAGAAGTGAGTAACAGATGGGAAGGCAGCAAGTCTGTCATTCAGAGTATGACAAATAGGGATTAATCTGCAATGTGGCCAACTCTGTGCAAGTGTGTGAGGGTTGGGGCATCTCAGCAACTTGACACCAGGAGCACTCTTGTTGAGTGTCACATGACAGGAATCCCGGGGAACTGAAACCTCAATGCACTCTGCCCTAAAAACTGCTTGCATAGCTATCATAATATAAATGCTATCTGCATTTTTTCCATTTTCAGAATTAAGATGCAGGCCAGAAATTGCATGTTGGTGACTCTCAAGAAAAATTAGGCCTCTGGGTAGCCTTTGTTCAGCAAATGACATTTTAAGAAATTATTGTACAACTGTTCAACTGTAATAGCTATCACTCTCTGCATCTTTCACTGAGTACGTTTACAAATTTCTATCAACAGAACCCTGAAAGCATGACAGCTTTTTGCATAATGTTATGTGCCCCTTTAAAGCCTCATGCGAACATAAGTGGGGCTTTTCAAAAGTGGCTGGATCTAGGCTGTGTGAATGTGTATTAAGCATGTGATGTTGGAATTAAGGGTATGTGGTATTAAAGTAGTCCACTGATTGAAATTAGCATAGTTCTGTGTATGGCTGAATAGATTTACTGAAAACAGAAGCCCCACCCTAAAAGGCTTATAGCCTGGATGGGATAAAAGGAAAAGATAAGCTTGCTGCTGTTGTTTCCTGCCAGCTGCCTCCTTTCTGCCCTGCCATGGACTGTTTCTCCACTACCATACCACCCTGCCTTGGAGCCAGCCAACTATGGACTGAAACCTCTACAAACTGTGAGGGGAAATAAACCTACTCCCCTTTAACTGTGGGCATTGGGTATTTTGTCTCAGCAATGTGAAAAGTAACTAAAACACACTGGGTGGGTACGTATTATTCTTGGTACCTAGTGTCCTTCCCCTTTTCTGCTGATTTCCTTTTGGGGAATTCCTTCCATGTTTTGGCAGAGGCTTCTGGTCTCTTAATGGAGGTGGAGCCTGGGGCACAGAGTTAGGTACCCAGCATGCCTACAGTCCCTGCTCATGGACTCTGCTTCAGGTTGGGCTTGGAAATATGTTCCATGCAGAGTAAATTCCACAAGTTGACTACCTGGCAAAAAATTTAGCTGAGGCAGTTGAACCCTCAGAAAGCAGAATTTAAGAGTTGAAGAAGAAACCATTATGATAACACTGTTGGATAAAGCTTTACCTGAGGCTAAATCCACACCTGCACTTTGCTATTTGTGATGTGAGAGAATAAATCTCCTTTCCTGCTTTTTTGTTTTGAGTTTTCTATCACTTGCTACCATGAGTGCTAATCAACATAGGATGCACTTGTATCCACAGATCATGGAAGACATCGTTATGCACACAGAACAGAATGAAAATGATGCTGATCTTAACAATGGTGGGAGAGAGCAAGAGCTGGTACACCACAAAAGATCCAAAGGTTCTTGTATTAGTAGTTACAGAAGAAGAGGGAAGATTAAGGTTTGCAAAATCAAATGATGCTCCCTCTGCTTGATACAAAGAGGAACAGTCTTAAGCATGGTACTTGTGACTGGGGTTTTAGCTCAGTAGTTAGAGTACTTGCCTAGCAAGCATGAGTCCCAGAGCTTGATCCCAGCACCAAAAAAAAAAGGAACGGTACTTGAGGAGGCAGAGGTGACAGGGACAAACTGCAGCCATGTTGGGAGGAGACGAGGTGGAATAAGCAGCTATGTGCTCATCTATTTTATTCTAAAACCAACAGACAATATCTAAAATTGAGAGATATTTAACATATTAGTGAAATACATCCTTCTCTATCATAGAATAATACCAGTGGATGATATTTTAAATTGATAATTTAAGAAATAGGAGTATAAGTATATTATTAATAATACAGTGTTATCAGAAAAACTAAAGACAAAGAGTCATAAGAAGCAGGCGATGTAAATAAAGCTATTATAACTAAGGAGTGGAGGGGAAGTAGAAAGGAGGGGTGGAGAAGGGGGGAACCAAGATAGATTATGTATAGGTACAAATTAACTATGATGAATGTGATCATTATGTATATATACGATGTACCAATACATGTTCTTGGTAAATGAAAAAAATAAATAAATAAATTGCATTCCTACCTCTAAAAAAAAAAAGAGGCACGTGGATTAAGGCTGAAGCTGAGGCAGATGATTTCCCCTCATTGAGTCTTATGTATAGTGCTCACTTTGGCAGCACATACACTAAAACTGGAATGAGTCTTATGTATGTTTTATATTTAAATCACATACAAGTACTAATTTAACACATTTTTAAAAATCACTGAGGTCAACTTTCATGGGGCACTATGGAAAATTGCCAAGAAATATTTGGAATAACAAAAGTAAATTAAAACCAGAACAGAGAGCATGCTCCCAATTATACTAAACATATAAGCATATCTATAAACATGCTTATATAAATATGTATGTGTTTGCATTTATGTAGAAAATTTATGGAAGAATGCTCAAGAAGTTAATATCTGCCACTAGACAGGAGACGTTGGAAGTGTGGTCTGGGGAAAAGACACTTCATGGTATTCCTGATGTATGATTTGACTTTTTAAAAAACATATGCAAATTTAACTTTTCCCTTAAAAAAGCTAACATGAAAGTATTCCAAAGTGACTCGGCACCAAAGTGATCAATTCTAGGCAGGGTCTCATACAAAAGTCAAGGCACAGGCATAAATGATCTTTCCAAAGAGGAGACTAACAGGGCTGAGCTGAGTCACGTGAGTGAGGTCCTTCTGCGCCACCACTGTGCTGTCTTGAGATTGTCACCTTCCATGGGCAATTCAGATGTGAGAATTTACACTGACCCTTGTCTTCAAACAGTATTGAGAAAGCAAGTTCTATGCCAGGGCTGCTATAGGGAGATGAGTCAAACAAGATGGGACTCTGTTTCCTTGGAGCCTAGAGGCCAGCAGAACACACGGTGGAGTGTGGTAAGTACACTGAAGAAAACCTGCTGGAAAGGAAATAGACTCAAGTCAGGAAGGCTCATGTCCTCGTCCCAAGATCCACGTTCTCCTTGGGGATCCCACTGACCCCTGCCCTGCCTCAGGGTCTCTCTTTCACAAATCTAGCCCAAGGAAAAGTGAATCCCTCTTCCCCGCTCTCCTCCACAATTCAACAAACATAAGTATTTGTCATTTGAGCAGACTTCACTGATTACAGAGGGGAATTACATCTCTCCAAAAATTTTTTCTTTTTCTTCTTCTTTGTTTGTTTGTTTTAGTGCTAGATCGTGCCACTGTCAATGCCAAAGTCCCCAGTTATCACGAGGGTTCCCAGGGCTCCCCCGCTGCCTGATTCCTGTCCAGCCTCGACAAGGAATTGACCATCTTATCCCCTCAAGCCCAGCCTGACTCCTTAGTGCTACAGAGCCTCAAGAGATAAGGCCCTGAGTTCCTGCCCTCCTTGGTAGTCATTTCCTGCCCCCAGATGATGAATGGTGGGAATATCCTCTGCCCTAGGGAAGACCTCCCTCAACCCAGGCCTTAGCTCTCATCCCAAAAGACAAAATGCACAGTGGTATTCAGCAGTCCAGCACCAGTCCCTGAGAGTCACAGGAAGAGTCACTTATGCCTAAGTGTGGAGGAAGGAAGGTCACCTAACTGAGGCAGGCAGGGCAGGGGCCGGAAACCAGGGACTCAAGGATCAAACCAGAAACACAGTTGTGGCCTCAGTGAGGCCAGTTACTGTATCACTGTTTGATTTCACATCCTCCCCCCTCCCCGTGTTTATTTAAAGTCAAAGTGAATTTAAAAGGAGATGATGCTTCCTTTTTTTTTTTCCCAAACAAACATTTCTCAAACATTTCTGAGATTGTTGAAAATGCCCTGAAGTACTGCAAAGCTAGGTATGTTGAGCACATGGGATTTGCCTAGAGTAACACTACCCTACATCCACTTGCTGAAATTCTCTTCAAGTTTCTTTGCGATTCTCACACAGAAATCCCAGCTGATCACAAGGTTTTATGCCTCTAGGGGAAAAAGGCAAAACCTATGCTGCTTTCTACTCAAAGCTGGTAAGTCAAGTAGGCTGAAAAAAAAGATCTTTTCTATTTGATGTTCAACAAAGCTCCAATCTTTAGGATTATATTTACAACATTACAGCTTGCACCGGTTTTTCTGAGTAAATAATGATCTACCAGGCTCCTAATTAGCTTCCTTCAAGGGTATGTGTTGACCTTTAGCCTCCAAGGACCCCACATGTGCCCATCTCTAGCTTCTTTTATGGTCCTTTTTGTTCCACAGTTTGCCATTCAAAGGGATATTCAGCCACTGGGGTGACCATGGCCATAGGCAGTACAAATCGGGGCAGTGCTGGTGAGTTAATAGTGGAGGACAGAATCATAGCTTCATGATGTGGCTAGTCCATCTTATTGCATGATCGGTATGATGTCATATCTGTAGACAGCATCCAGCTCTCTATGATACGGATTTTTGCCATAGTAGTTTCAGAGCGAAAAAGCATTTTCCCTAAAACCCACAGGCCTTGCATCCTTTCCCAGTAGGCCAGTTGTCTGACCCATGCACTCCTGCCCCTTGCAGTCTCCACTCTCCCCAAGGCTGGTGTGCCAACCATGTTGCTGTGGCTTACATCCAGATGCACCGCCCCTCCAGAGTTCCATGCACTCATAGGTGGAACTCTTGAGAGTTTGTTGGATCTATGGCATGTGACACTGGGATTAAGGGTGTGTGGTACTAAATTAGTCCACCAACTGGAATTAGCATAGTTCTGGATGTAGATAACGGAAGCCCCACCCAGGGTGTGCGTGACATCAGTTAATAAGCTTATAGCCTGAATGGGATATAAAGGGAGAGAGGGAAGGCAAGCTGATGCTGCTGCAGCTCACTGCCTTCTGCCTACCATGCCATGAAATGTTTCTCCTCTGTGCAGCCCTCTGCCATGCCACCCTGCTGTGGAGTTAGCTGACTGTGGACTGAAACTTCTACAAACTGTGAGTGGAAACAAATCTTTCCTCATTTAATTTGTGAGTATTGGGTATTTTGTCTTAGCAATGAGAAAAGTAACTAAAACAGATTTTGCTACCCGAGTAGTGGGGTCATTGCTGTAACACTACCTGGCTGTGTGGCTCAGAAGCCTTTGGAACTGGCTTGTAGGAAGAGTTTGAAAGGTTTGGAGATGTCAGCTAAAGAACTACCCCTGGAGTGCTATAGGCCAAACTAGATGGGAAATTCTGGCCAGAGTGCAAAATACCAGAATGCTGATAGAAATGCAGCTGGTAAAGACCAGGCTCAGGAGGTTTCAGTCAGGAACAAGGACTGCATTGGCTGTTGGACTCCAGAACATGTGTGCTATGTTTTGGTAGAAGGTTTGTCTGCATTTTGCTTGAGTCCAGAGACTTTGCCTGAGACTGAGATTAAGGGTGGCAGACTAATTAATTATGCAGAAGAAATTTCAAGCCAGTATAATGTTAAGGTGGTGGCATGGCTATGTTTGGGGTTTTTAGCCAGCTGTACCTTGAGAATCAAGAGCAGAGGGCCCAGAAAAATGATTTTAAGACTTTTGAGTTTAGCCAGAAAGGAAGCTCCAATACAATTATGGCCTGAAAAGATGGAGCAGAAAAGAACTTGATTGCTGAAAAGGAACAGAATAAAAGATGAAATGGCCTGAGAACATCATAAGAATGAGCAGGATGCCATCCTTTGCAGTATTAAAATGGCAAAGGTGAAGCACTTTGCTTTAAGAGCACCATGTTCCAGAATGGCAGTGGTCTAGAGAATTTGTTCCTTCAGATTTTGTTCATAGTACTCAGCAATCCAGGCACTGAACTCCTACAGTCAAGAGAGAAGGAAGACTGGCTACTGCTCTGGCTGGTGACACTTTGGCATTATCCACATGGTGTTAGTTTTATACGCATGCTGAATGCAAGAGTTGTGGGGTCAAGAAGGCTTCCATCCAGATTTCAGAGGAAGGCCTGGGAGGCCAGGCAGGGTGTTCCCGAGAGGGTAGTGTATAAAGCTGTGAGTGTGAAGCCGAAGGTGCAGTGGAGACCCCAGAAGGTTGGAGAAGCCAGAACATGGATCATCTGAGGAATACTGCAAGGAGTGAGCAGAGCCAGTCCAAGAGAAAAGTTCTAGGAGCTACGACCACCAGGAGTGCCGTATGAGCAAAGCCACCCAAGCCCTTTGGAGTTCACATCTTGCCACAGTCTGCCTCGGACGCTGGACATTGAACTATTAGGACTTAATATTTTCCCTGCTGGATTTCAGACTTGATTTGTTCCCATTCCTTTGTACCCCCGCCCTTTGTACCTTTTGGAATAGGAATGTTTATCACGTGCCACTGTATATTGGAAGTGTTTAACTTCTTTTCATTTGAACAGAAGCTTACAGCTAAGCGTTTGCCTTAAGTCTCACAGGACTCTTTAGATTCTGGCTTCTCAGCAATGCTGAAACTGTTAGGGCTTTGGCAACTCTTAGAGGTGAACTAGACGCCTTATGCATAAAGGGATGTACGTTAGTCTTTGTGGGGCCAAGAGTTGCATATCGTGCCTCTAGATGTGCCCTCAAAGCCTCATGCATTCACAGGTGGGGCTTTTCAGAGCAGGCTAGATCTAAGGCATGTGACACTGGGACGAAGGGTGTAAGGTACTAAATTAGCCCACTAATCAGAATAAGCATAGTCCTGGGTGTGGATAATGGAAGCCCCACCCTGGGTGTGGGTGGCGCCAATCAATAGGTTTTTAGCCTGAACTGGATATAAAGAGAGAGAGACAACACAATCAGTAGTTGGATGTGACCAGTAGGAAAACAGCAACGTGCTCCTGATTCTGGGGCTCTTGGAAGAGGGTGGTTCTCCAGTGGCTGCTGGCCACCCTTTTGCACAGCCTGCAGCTGGTGGAGTGGCTGTCAGTGTTGTAGTTCATCAGGTGTGCAGGGCAGCTCTCAGCCTGCATGCTGCTCCAGGCACAGCTGTGCAGCCAGGATGCAGCCATTTTCCTACAGGACCTTGAGGCAGGACCTTGAGGCAGGACCTGTGAGCAACCTGGGCCACTGCACAGTGTGATTCTGAGACAGCTTAGTTCAGGAGCTTCTTTGTGGCCTCTCCAACCACGTGGGGCCATCAGGGAGTCAGAGGGGCTGGGTAGCAAAGACTTAGGCAGGCCTGGGCCAGTTGAGGTCACCTGCTTTCCCCTCTGTGCCCAATAGTGACCTTGGCATTGAAGAGTCCTGATGGAATTGTCCCCTGCTGATATCCTGGCATCCAGCTGAGGGCATGATGTGGAGGATGACTCTGAAGATGCCCCTGATGGATACACAGACATGGACTGCAGATACAGCGGGAAAGAGCCTACCTTCTGCAGATAGGACTCAAACACTTGATAGAGCCTGCTACGTCAACACCATGACACAGAGTACTGACTTCAGGGAAGAAAGACAGAAAGCCATCCTGCCATTCTATGATTAAATGTGCAAGCTGAGGAAAAAAAGGTTGGGTGTGGGGGGGACCTGCTACTGCTGCTTGACACTACTTTCTGTCTACCCTGCCAATGAACTGTTTCTCCTCTATAATGTCCTTTGCCAACCTGCCTTGGAGCCAGCTGACTATGGATTGAGACCTCTACAAACTGTGAGCTGAAATAAACCTTTCCTCCTTTAATTTGTGGGTGCTGGGTATTTTGTCTCAGCAACAAGAAAAGTAACTAAGACACATGCTATTTTCCTTTATGACACACTACAGGCAGGTGGTGATAAAGAAATGAAGTGGGCCCCACATGAAGTCTTCATACTGTTTTTTTTTTTTGGTTGTTTTTTTTTCTTTAGGTACTAGGGATCAAACTCAGGGCATTGCACTTGCTAGGCAAGTGCTCTACCACCAAGCTAAACCCCCAAACCCCTGAATTAATTTTTAAATGCAGATTATAAAGCACCACTTATGATCTCATTTGTTAAATAAAGGAAGGAAAACCAAATTTTAAATAAAATTAGAATGTAATTCCTGGTACAGTTCAAAGAACTAATGCAAGATCTAAAAGACTAAAGAGTAGTGAGAGCAGCAAAAAGAATTTCACTAAAATGACAGTAAAATAAGTTATAGCATTTAAATCCATAAGGAGAAAAAAGACAGAAGAGACAATATAAGGCAAGCAATAGAAAAGACAGGAGGAAGGGAAGGGACGGCTAATTGAAACCTTGGTGTCTGCAAAGAACATACAATGAGAAGCCCATTGCTGAATCCCACATATTCTACACTACTAATGCCTCCAGGAAGCTTAGAAATCGGAGGCAATAGGTGATACGGAAGTCAGAAAGATTGGAGGATCTTTGATGTTTTGCTAAAATAGCAGTTAAGACTTACTATGGTCAGAATATTTGTATCACCTCCCCCACAAATTCTCATGTTGGAATACTGCTGCTCAAAGTGACAGTATTAGGAGGTGGGGCTTTGGGAAGCGATTAAGTCATGAGGGTGGGTCCCTCCTAGATGGGACTGGTGCCCTTATAAGGGAGGCCCATGGGAAGCATGGATGCAAAGATGTCATCTGTGAACCAGGAGAAGGGTTCTTACCAGACATGGAATCTGCTAGTGCCTTGAGCTTGGACTTGCAGTCTCCAGATTGTGCAAAATAAGTTTCTCACCCATAAAAGTTGGACAATGTTATAAATTCAACAATGTCATTTACATCCTTCCCTAGGACCACCTTTGTAGTGCCTTCGTCATGATTCAGAACCAATGTAGTAAGTAGTGTGGCTGATGCTGGAACTAATAGGAATCAAAGCTTGGAAGTTCCCTACCACTGCATATCATGTGATGTTGAAGGTTTCCTTTGTGGGGATTTTTTTTACTATAAAAATGGAATGAAAATTCTACTTTTCTTAGTGTTGCTGACATAGTTCATAACAGAGTAAAAATTGAAATAGTAACTTGCAGAAGATTCTTGTAAAGAATAGTAAAGCAGTAACAGTCTTAGCTTGAAAACTAGACATCTTACGCACATTACCTCACCTCCAGAATGATTTTTTAAGCAATTAGAAAATTATATTTCCATAAGAGACACAGAGAAGATACTCCACATAGAAATAAAAGCCTAGCCTAAAAGTGAAAAATCAATGACAGACTAGGGCTGAGGGAAATAAAAAGTCCAGGTAAAGACAATAAGATGGAGAGAAGCAGTCAGGGTAGGCTAAGTGATGCTGCAGAAAAATACAAGCTGTAATATCTCAATTGTGTAACCCAATAATTGTTCATTTCTCTTTCTCGTCATGATGCAATGTAGCTCTTCTAGATAGATCTACTCCAAGTGGGGACTCAGCAATATAGGTGTGCTTCCATCTTGTAACCATGCCATCTGAAATATGTGATTTCCAAGATGGCAGAAGAAATGAAAGAGACAACTGGAGGCTCACACAGGAGTCATTAAGGGCCACTTTTGCAAGTGTCTTACATCACTTCTACTCATTTTTGGTTATCTAGAACATGGGATACATCCACAGAAATAACTGCAAAGGAGTTTGCTAGGGAAAATGTATTTCTATGTGCCTAGGACAATAAAGTGAGATGAAAAACATACAGGATTGGCTTTACCATAAGCATCATACTGACTTTACTTAAAATGTTATAATTATTAGGACTCAGTACTCAACCAACAGACCTGAGGCTTGAGCTGGCCAGTCTGCAGCTACCTGGGCTGCTGATTCATGCTGGCTCCACTCGTACACCAGCAGGGTAAAACTCAAGTAATGTGGGAAAGATCTTGGACAGAAGGCACCATTACCTTTCTCTCTATTCCTCTCTCTCTCTTTTATTTTTTACACTTCTCTTCTGATCCAAGCCATCACTACCTAGTAGAGCCAACAATATCCATGCCACTGAGGAAAGTTTTAGAAACATAAAAGGTAAGGAGACGTGGGTGGGCTACCAATGATCTCCCAGAGAGCTGTAGGCTGAAAACTGCCCCAGACTCCATGCCTGGAGGCCAGGATCTACACAGTACCCAGCACTAACCAGTGCAGACTCGGCAGGGCTAACAAGCACAGAATCAGGTTTTGGCCTGTGCACCACCACAGAGTGGTGGACATCAGGGAAATCGCAATATATATATATATATATATATATATATATATATATATGCATATATAATATACTTACATATTTGTTTTGTTTCTCCTTTTATTGTTTGTTTCTCATATTCATTCTGTCACCTGTCTGATGTGTTCTCTTTTCTACCTATTCTTTCTTGTTGTTATTGTTTAGGTTTTTACTTTTATTGACTCCTGCCTTGCTCATATCTCACCTTCCTCAACCAAATGCTCTAATTGTTCTTTTTCTTTTCATTTTCTCTCTCCCTTTCATTTTTCATATGAGTGAATATTGTCTGGATTCTATATGGTTTGACCCACTACTCCCACCCTCCACTCTTCCTAAACTGTCTACTCAAGTTTCCCAAAGTATAAGTAACATCCTTTTATCCTTAAGTTTTGCATCTACTAGAATTCTCTTCACTAACCTCTCTACCTTTTCCTATCCCTCATTATCTCCCATGTACGCAGGGTAAAAAACACTTTACTAATGGGAAACCAACTGCATACAAATTCCTGGTTTATAAAGGAGTCTGCCTTATAATTGTGTTGACTTTGCTCCTATGGTTAAAGATACAAAGTTAATAGTTACAACAGACAGTCAATTTCTTGAATGTAATTAATGCTATTGCTATTGCTAATGCACTACTGTAACAAGGGTGTTACACAGGTTATAACCAGTTGTGCTTTCTCATATGGTAATACTGTAATTATATGGGGTAATAATCATTAACATAGTCCAGGGTCTTGACACAGACACAAAAGCCAAGAACCACATATACCTAGAAGTCACTGAAGGAACAGACTTCTCCTTGGAAAGCATTGATATTTCTCCTCAAGTAACCTGCCATAAATAAAACATAAAAATCAACACTGAAACTAAAAGGGGGAAATACATATAGGTACAAAGAAAATGATGAGACCCAGAAGTAAAATACAACCTCAGACCCCCAGCCCATCCAGAACAAATCCAGAGGACAATGAAATAGAGGAAACCATAAAACACCCAACCAAACTTTCAGAAATGATAGCAGCAGAAGTTAAAAAACAGATGGATGAGGCTATAGAGAACATCAGATTAGAAATAATTGGCCAAGAAAGAGATGACGATCATAATGAAAGACCTGTTTAGTGAATTCAGAGTAGACACAGATTTAAAAAAAAAAAAAAAAGAGGAGCTTAGAAAAACAATGGCAAATTTGACCACTCAACTCAGGAAAGAAATGGAACCCATGAAACAGATCTAAACAAATAGCCAAGAAATCAAAAACTCTTTTGAAAGTATCACAGTAGATTAAATGAAAGCAAAGACAGAATTTCAGACCTACGAGACAGGACTGCAGTTTAAGGAAAACTTCTTAATCATAGCTAGAGACTATGAAAAATCAATACAACAACTGGAAGATGACGCAAAGAACCACATAAGATTGACTGGAGTGAAGGAAAAAGAAGGAGACAGTTCAAGGATATGAAAAGATTATTTACAGCAGTAATGACAGAAAACTTCCCAAGCGTGAGAAGAGAACTTGACATACCAATAAGTGAGGCATACAGAGCCCCAATTACCCATAACCAAAATAAATCTACACCAAATATATAATAATCAAGATTCCAGAAATTCAACAAACGAACAGAATACTGAAAATTGTTAGAGGAAAAAAAAATCACCTATAAAGGAAAACCCATCAGAATCACAGCACACTTCTCAACACAAACCTTAAATCAAGGAAAGCCTGGAGTAAAATAATTCAAGCCCTAAAAGAAAACAATCTCCAACCCAAATTGATGTACCCGGCCAAACTATCTTTCAAATTCAATAATGAAATAAGATACTTCCATGACAAAGAACAACTGAAGAAATTTATGACCTCCAAACCATCTCTACAAAATATTTTGAAGAATATCCTAGAAAAGGAAAAAGGAAACTATAATTACAAGGACATGAATAAAAAGAAGCCACCAGGTAAGGCAAGCAGTTAAACTGAGGTGAAACACAGATCCAATAACAGAAAAGATCAATGACAAACATAAGTCAATACACAACAGATATAACTACCAATGTAAATGGTCTCAACTCACCAATCAAAAGAAAAAGATGACCAGAATGGATCAAGAAACAAGATCCATCGATATGCTGCATACAGGAGACACACTTAACCCAAAAGGAAATTCATAGACTGAAAATCAAAGGATGGAAAACAATATTTCATGCAACAGGAATCCAGAAAAAAGCAGGGCTAGCTATTTTAATCTCAGAAAAAGTGAACTTCAAACCAAGACTGATCAAGAGAGACAAAGAAGGTCATTACATACTTCTCAACGGAACACTCCAAGAGGAAGAAATAACAATCATTAATATTTACGCACCAAATATTGGTGCACTTAACTACACAAAACAAATATTAAGATCAAATAAACACTAAAACAATTATAATGGGAGACTTCAATACCCCACTGTCACAAATACACAGATCAACTAGACAAAAAATAAACAAACAAATATCAGAACTGAATCAAATCTGTGAACAAATGGACTTAGCAGATGTCTACAGAGTATTCTACCCCACAACAGCAGAATACACATTCTTCTCAGCTGTACAAGGGACGTTCTACAAAATAGACCACATACTAGCTCATAAAGCATGTTTAAGTATATGTAAGGGAACTGAAACTATCCCATGCATATTATCGGACTATAGTGCAATAAAACTAGAATTAAATGGTAATAGAAGCCAAAAAAGCACATAAACACATGGAAACTAAATAACATCCTTCTGAAAAACAGCTGTGTCACAGAAGAAATTAAACTATTTATGCAGTTAACTGATAATGCCAATACAACATACCTATGAGATACAATGAAAGCAGTGCTATGAGGGAAAATCATTGCATTGAACTCCTGCATCAGGAAGACAGAACGAGCTCAAATAACTTCATGTTGAACTTCCAACATCTAGAAAAAGAAGAAAAAATCAACCCCAAAGTTCATACGAGAGAGGAAATTATTAAGATCAGAGCTGAAATTAATGCAATTGAGACTAAGAAAAAAATATGAAGAATCGATAAATCAAAGAGTTGGTTCTTTGAAAAATTAAATAAAATAGACAAAACCTTAGCCAATCTTATCAAAAAAAAAAAAAAAAGGAAAGAAAAGACCCAAATCCATGCAAAGAAAAAGAAAGGGATGAAGTCACAACTGACCCTGTGGAAATCCAAAGGATCATCAGCACCTACTTCAAAAAAAAGATGGAAAACACTGAAGAACTGGACAGATTCTTAGAAACATATGAACTACCAAAACTGAATCAAGAAGAGATAAAAATACTAAATAACCCAGTTCAGCCATTGAAAAAGAAGAGGTAATTAAAAACCTACCAACAAAGAAAAGCCCAGGTCCTGATGGTTTCACAGCTGTATTCTACAAGAAATTCAGACACGATCTAATACCACTATTTCTCAAACTCTTTAATGAAATTGAAAAGGAAGCAGTACTTCCAAAATCATTCCTGGAAGCAAGTATTACCCTGATACTAAAACCAGAAAAGGATCCAACCAAAAAAGAGAACTACAGGCCAATTTCCCTAATGAACATGGATGCAAAAATTCACAATAAGATACTGGCAATCAAAATGCAATGGATTTTCAAGAAGATTATACACTATGACCAAGTAGGATTCATCCCAGGGAGGCAGGGATAGTTCAACATACACAAATCAATACATGTAATACACCATATCAACAGAATCAAAGACAAATATCACATGATCATGTCAATAGATGCAGAAAAAGCATTTGACAAAATCCAATACCCACTCATAATAAAAATGCTGCAGAAATTGGGAATAGACAGTCTATATCTAAATTTGATTAAAGCCATCTATGATAAACTAATGGCCAACATCACACTAAATGGTCAGAAACTGGAAGCTTTCACACTAAAATCTGCAACAAGACAAGGTTCTCCACTATCACCACTATTATTCAATATAGTTCTAGAAACATTAGCCGGAGCAATCAGGCAAGAGAAAGAAATGAAATGAATAAAGATAGGAAAGGAAGAAATTAAACTATCACCATTTGCAGATGACATGATACTCTACATAGAAGACCCCAAAAATTCCACCAAAAAATTCTAGAGTTAATAAATAAATTCAGTTGCATAGCTGGATACAAAGTCAACACCCAAAAGTCAATAGCATTCCTGAGGAAACAATAACAATACTCACTGAGAAAGAAATAACAAACTCACTGAGAAAGAAATAACAAACTCACTGAGAAAGAAATAACAGAAGTTATTCCTTTCACAATTGCATCAAAAAAAAGGAATACTTAGGAATCTATCTAACAAAACTAATAAAAGATGTTTTCATTGAAAACTGCAGTACTCTAACAAAGGAAATTGAAAGGGATTTCAGACAATGGAAAGATATCCCATGTTCTCAAGTAGAAAGAACCAACATAGTGAAAATGGCCATACTTCCTAAATTACTATACAGATTTAACACAATTCCAATTAAAATACCAATAACATACATCGCAGAATTAGAGAAAACAATCATGAAATTCATCTGGAACCAGAAGAGACCAAGAATAGCAAAAACAATACTGGGCAACAGGAATAAGGCAGGGGAAATCACAATCCCTGACTTGAAATTATACTATAAAGCTACTGTGATAAAAACAGCATGGTACTGGCATGAAGACAGACCCAAGGATCAATGGAACAGGTTAGAAGATGAAGAAACAACTCCAAATACACTCAAATATCTCATCTTCGATGAGGGAGCCAAACACCCTCACTGGAAGAAAGATAGTCTTTTTAATAAATCATGCTGCAAAAATTGGCTTGCCACATGCCAAAAACTAAAACTAGATACCTGTCTATCACCATGTACTTAGCTAAAATCAAAGTGGATCAAATATCTAAACATTAAAACACAAACACTAAATCTACTGGAGAGTAGAATAGAAAGAAATTTCGAAGACATAGGGGTATGAAAAAAATTTATGAACAGAACCCAGACCACATGGGAAACAATACAAAGAATCAGTGCTTGGGACCACATCCTATTAAAAGACATTTGCACAGCAAAAGAAATCACCAATAGAGCAGGGCAAAACTCCACAGACTGGGAAAAAAATTTTACCAGCTGTCCTTCAGACAAAGGTCTAACATCTAGAATACATAAAGAACTCAAAAAAAATCAACCCCCGCAAATTTAAAGACCCAATCCAAAAATGGGCATCTGAAATGAACATTTCTCAAAGAAAGAAAGAAAAATAGCAAATAAATATATGAAAAAGTGTTCAACATCATTGATCATTCAAGAGATGCAAATCAAAACAATGCTAAGATTCCATTTCACTCCAGGAAGAACAGTTATTATCAAGAAATCAACCAATAACAAATGCTGGTAGGGCTGTGGGGAAAAAAGGAACCCTCCTCCACTGTTGGTGGGAATTTAGATTGGTCCAACCACTGGTGAAATCAGTTTGGAGATTCAGATTCCTCAGAAACCACAACTAGAAGTTCCATTTCAACCAGCTATTCCTCTGCTTGGTATCTTCCTAGAACAATTAAAATCATCATACTGCAGTGATATATGCACTACTATGTTCATAGCAACACAATTTGTAATAGCTAAGTCTTGGAAATAACCTCAATGCCCAACAATTAATGAATGACTAAAGAAGATGTGGTTTTTCTACCCAATGGAGTACTACTCTGCCATAAAAAGGATAAACTAGAGACATTTGTAGGTAAATGGATGCACCTTGAGAACATACTCTTAAGTGAAATAAATCAGACACTCATGAGTACACATAAAATTGTTTCTCTGATATGAGAAGCCATAAGTGTAAATAAGAACAAAGAGGTATAATAGATATTATGTTTTTAAAAAAGATAGTATTCAAAAGAGAGAAGTAGATAGGGAGACAGGGTAAAAGAAGGAAGGGAAAAAGAAAAGAAAGAAGAAAGGGAAAAAATGGAAAAATGTAAATAAACCTGTTGCAAATAGGGAAGGGTGGGGGTACAGAAGGGAGGGGAGGGGAAGGGCCAAAAGCAAGATGTATCATGTTCAGGTACAAAATAACCATGTTGAATATGATCATTATGTGTACAATGTACCAATACATGTTCTTGGTAAAAAAAATTTTTCAAAATATTATAATTATTAGTCTCTGAGTTCTACAGAAGAGCATAATTTAATATCAGTGGTTTCCAAGAACTTGGGAAAGGTTGATGAGGACTGTGGATGTTTGCAGAAAACCTAAAGGGGACTCTAGTGGTGACAGATATGGTATATGTCCATTTGCCAAAACTCATAGAATTATATATTTTAAAGGGTGAATTTATTATTATGAATTACAGCTTCATAAACCTGACTTAAGAAGTTCATAGACTCTCCAAGAAAGCCAGAAAAATCAGTTCCTACTTTCAGAAACTGCACTCTCATAAGACAGAAAATTCAGAAGAAATTGACAGATTCCTAGACACATAGGTATTACCAAAACTGAATCAAAAAGATATAAAAATTGTAAATAATCCAAGTCAGTCAATAATCCAATATCAGTCAATGAGAAAGTAATTTAAAAACTACCAACAAAGAAAACTGAGATCCTGATGGATTCATTGCTGAATTCTACAAGAAATTTAGAGAAGATCTAATACTTCTACTCTTCAAATTCTTTAATGAAATTGAAAAGAGTTCTTAGGAGAAGTGGTTGGGACAAAGAAAACACAGATGAGCCTGGAGGCATCTCGTGGAAGTACTGGAAGAGAAGGGAAAAAAACGAGAGAGAAAGATGGTAGCACGTTCAAAGCCAACCTGAAAGAAAACACAATGGCTAGAGGTAGGACAAGTTAGGCAATAAAATAAACAACAATAATATAATAAATTGGATTATACTCCAAGAATAAAATCAATACTCACATGAGCATACTAATATAAATAAAGGATTAAGTAAGTGCATGGGAGAAAAGAAACAACCATTCCATATAGAAGAGCACAAACGAATAAAGATATACATAAGAGAAATAGAAGCTCCCTATTAGAATGGACGGATGAAAGTTAAAATGCTTTAAAGAGTCATAATTCTCCAGAGAAAGTCATTAACCACTACAACATTAATATTTTCCCAGGGTCTAAGCAAGCAATAGATGGAATATTCCGAAGGTTGTATCAAAGACAGCTTAATGAGGGACTGTGCACAGAGATGCGGTCATGGGTAAGAGAACCAGCAAGGGGGGCAAAGCATCTTCACCCACAAGTCAGAGCAGTCAAGAGGAGGGACACTCATACCCAGAAAGAGCTGGAGCCCAAGAAGCAAGGTTGCCTGGTATCATACAGGAAAGCATCCTGCACCAGAACTGCAGGGACATGAGCAAGGAATGGGCAAATAAATACCCAAGCTTTTCCCTCTGCCTTCTGACCTGTTGATGCTGCTCATTGTTAAACCCAACACGAAGCAAGGGGCAGGGACTTGAGCTGGAACAGCCCACAGGGGTCAGCCTCTAGGGGTCCACAGCAGGGCAAGAAGCACAGAGAATGTTTCTGTAGGGACAAATGGACGATATGCTCACAAGAATCAGGGGAAAATCACCAATTTTAATTTCTTATATCTAGCAGGAAAATTTATATCATGAAACTCACAATTGTCCTGATGCTCTTTATATTCCACTTATAGGACAGCAGCATTTAAAAAATTGCAAGGATTTAAAACCATATCATATCTTAGGTTTTTGCATGTACATCATCAGTACTACATAATAAGAATTGATATTGACATAGAATATTCACTACAGAGCCCTTTACTTCTAAGAGCAAATTAGGCTTCATTACTTCAGTCATTGTACAAGAAATGGACTGATAATGCATTAAAAATTTTGGCAACTAAGAAACAGAAATAGAATAGTTTTTTATGTTTATTTACAATAAACCGGAATATTAAATGTTTAAAGATTTCTCAAGCAGGAGTTTATTCTCATCATTATATCACAGTTATCCTTACCCTTTATCTAATGATATGTTATTTTATCATTATCTATCACATTCCTGTGATTCCTGATAGGGTTGCTCAAAGGAAACAACTTGTAGAGAACTAAAGCACCTCGAACTTCATCCCCTACCTGTGGAGAGTAAAACATACTAAGGACCAAATAGATTCCTTAACGCATTTGCATATGCAGATTGGAAGGTCGCATCTACTCAGGAGTCTTTTGTTTTGCAGCAATCATAATGCATTCAAAAGTGTAGTGAACTACAAGCTGGAAGTCTTATGTTCTAGTTTCAACTCTGTCACTATAGAGCTGTGTGACCTTGAGCAAATTATGGTGCTCTCTTGGCTTCCATTTTTCCAGATGGAGAATAAAAGTCTAAAGCTACCTCTCCTTTTCAGCCCATTCTGGGAGTTTCGCCATCAGATAGTAGTGAGTTGTCGTATATTATTAAATAACTTTTAATCAATAAAATGATATCCAAATTTTTGATCTGTAAATACACACCTCTCAGTTGTAGACGTATATGAGAAATTTGGGGAATTTCAATGTGCATTCTTATCTTATGCATAACAAATGATTTGGAGTGACCAACAGATCTCACCTTGCATGCAGGATCACTGAACGCTGCCTTGTCTGGGAAAGTTCTTAGTTTTTCCAGGAGCCTCTCTGCTGGGAAGAGCTTGAGTTCCTGTCTTGATTTATATCTAGATGTCCCCTTCAAAGCCTCATGCAGTCACAGGTGGGGCTTTTCAGAGGCAGCTGGGTCCTAGGGTGTGTGGTGCTGGGATCAAGAATGCGATACTAGAATTAAGGATGTGACTGCTACCCAGCCTGGATGGTAGGCTGGGTAAGATACAAGGGAGAGAAAAAAGATTGTTGCTGTTTGTTGCTTATTGCTGTTGCCACTTGTCTTCTATTTCATGCCTGCCCTTCAATGCCCTCTGCCATTCCACCTTGCCTTGGAGCCAGCCAACTATGAACCGGAACCTCTACAAACTGTGAGCAAGTTCAGGCTAGCCTTGAACTCATGGCAATCCTCCTGCCTCAGCCTCCCAAGTGCTAGGATTACAAGTGTGCACCACCATGCCTGGCCTTTCTGTTTCATTTCTTATCTCAGTAGACTTGGTTTTCTCGTCTTCTGCTTGAATTAATTATAGTAATCAAAATCATATTCAGGGACCATTGAAACTCTTGTAGTCTGAGGCTACCAGACACAGATTGTAAGGAGATGCAAATAGCAGCTATTAGATTTTTCTCCTGGTTTCTACTACAGGTTTCCAAAGCCCCCTTCTTTACTTCCTTCCTTAAAACTTTTCCCCTTTGCTAGTTGGAAAGTTATTGTACCAATTTCATAACCTTCATTTAAACTGATTACAGTAGTAAGGGAAAGACAACTCAAGACAAAATGGTTTTAGAAAAATAAGGAACTTTTCAGCTCACCTAAAGTAACACAGAAAAGGCTTTGAGCAAGGTTATATATGCGACTCAAAGGTGTCTTCAGACTTTAGTGGCATAAACAGGGTCACTAATGCATTCAAGGGAGACATCTAATATAATCCTGAGGGGTCAATTTTTCTGGGGCAGGTGACATCTAAACTGAATCCTATAAAATGAGTGAGATGTGTTGTACTGGAAAAGAAGGACATTGGGGGAAGGAAAAAGGAAGGACTTTGCAGGTGGCAGTGGAACCACATGGCTAGGTCTGAAAGCGAAGTTCCCCTAGAACCCAGTCAGCTCTTTCCATGGCTGAAAGGTGGAAGAGGAAAGAAGTAATGATCACTGAGACAAGCCTCGAGAAGAAGGTGGTCCCGCCTTGCCTTGCTGAAAACACTAGCTTTGTGGGAAACACTAAATGCATAAGGCAGCCTCGAAAACAGAAGGCCTTGTGAATAGTGAGCTCAAGGTTACGTACCACCCTGTCTTCCGGTCGGAGCTGTTTCCCCAGACACTTTTCAAACAACTGCTTATGCAGGATTTACCAACTCTTAGACTGCAACAAGTAGAACTTTTAAAAATTGCTGTAATTGGAGTGATGGTATTTTTAAAAAGACTTTGACCTGCATCAAACATAAGTCTCCAAGCAACAAGTGGGAATGAATCACCTGAGTTTATTATCACAAGAAAGGAAATGAACTGATGAGTAAGCATAAGGAATATTATCCAAGGAGGGGCAGTTTTTATAGAAAATTAGATCTGTTGAGTTATAATTTACATTTGATAACACTTGCTAATTTGAAATGTTCATTTTGTTGAGTTGTAACAAATGGCTATAGTTAAATACGTGCCACCACACTTGAGTTATTGAATGTTATCACTACCACTAAAACTGATCTCATGCCCCTTGTCTGCGAAATGTCTCCTCCTACCCCTGGTGTCTGACAGCCACTGATCTTTCTGTCCTCACACTCGTACCTTCTAGAGAATTTCATGTGACTGGAATATGCAGTACATGGTCTTTTGTGCCTGCCTTCTCTCAGCTGTGTTTGACCATTTAGCCATGTTGTTAAGTATATCCATAGGATGTTTATTTTTACTGGTGAATAGGAGTCCACTGTTTGGACCTACCACAGTTTGCTTACCTAGCAGTTCATGGTTTTTAGGGGAATTTTTTCCACATGGATATCTAATTGTCCCAGCAGAGTTTGTTGGAAAAAAATATTCTTTCTCATCAAATTATTTTAGTGTCTTTTAGAAAGTCAATTGACCATACATGTGTAAATCTATTCTTGCTCTCAATTTTGTTCTCTTAATCTGTATGTCTAAATTCATACCAATAACATACCATCCTGATGACGGTAGTGTTATAATATCTTGAAATCAGGTAGCATAAGTCCTCCATCTTTATTCTTTATTTTCAAAATTATTCTGTCCATTCTAGATCATTTGTAATTGCATATAAATCTACAATCCGCTTGTCCGTTTCTTCCAAAAAATTTACAGGATTTTGATTGGAATTTGTTTTGTAATTGTTCTCGGATGTGACCACACGAAGGGACAGAAGAAAGGCTCAGGAAAACAAAGTTTACGTTTGCAGGTCCCAGAGACAGGGGCACGGCACTCTGCAGGCAGTAGGTCAGGAGGCAGCAGACGCAGTGAGGGGGAAGAGTTAGGTGACAGCCATCATTTGGGGTTCTGCAGGAAAAGCAAAGCAGGATGGAGGAACAGCTTAGGATCGGCCGGTTTGAATAACTTGGGCCACTTTGTCATAGCGACTGCCTGGTATGTACGGTATTGCTACTTTGGGCTTTTCACTGGAAGAAAGAAGAGAGAGAATCTTCATGCATGTATCCTGTTATGGTTTGTGTCTAGATGTCCCCCCAAAGCCTCATGTGGTAAGAGATAGCTGGATCTAGAGCATGCGGTTACTAAATTAATCCACTGATCGATCGGTTTGGCATGGTTCTGCTGGGATCAAGGATGTGAAACTAAAATGAAGGGTGGAAGTGCTACCCGCCCTAAGGGCAGGTAGCCTAGATAAGATACAGGAAGAAGCTAACTAGTTGCTTGTTTGCATTGCTTATTTGCATACATTCCTTGCATTTCCTCACTTTGCTTTGCTGCTGGTCTGCCATGCCGGTCGACCCTGCCTCTGCCATGCCGCCCTGCCTCGGACCCACCGGACTATAGACTGAAACCTCTACAAACTGTGAGCTAATAAACCTTTCTTCCCCTAACTTTGGGTGTCGAGTATTCTGTCCCAACAACGAGAGAAAAGTAACTAAAACATATCCTTTCTCCTATACAGAGACAAGCATGGTCATGAGTACATTCTTGTACCAATGTTCTAGATTAGTCCATCATATATTAGCACAGAGAATAAAAATATTCTCAAAGTTCTTAAAATTGCCTAGTCTCCCAAAAGAGTGAATTTTATTTCTTGTTAGCAGCAGTCACTGTACCGACTGGATGAAAAGAAGCTTGAAGAAGCTTGCATGACAGGACTCTGCTGGCAATAATGCTTTTTAAACATGTGACTCAAAGTGCAGATTTTCATGGATTGGAAGATAATCTCATTAAAATGTCCATATGACTCAAAGCAACCTACAGATTCAATGTCATCCCATCAAACTCCTAATGGTATTTTTTAGAGTGAGATTCATATGGCATCAAAGAGGCCCCAAATAGCCAAAGCAATCTTAAGAAAAAAGAAAACCACGGAGGCACCACATCTTGTAATCTTGAAGCATAATAAGAAGAAATAGTAAGACAGAATGATACTGACAAAAAGACAGACACACCACTACAGACCAATGAAACAGAAGAGATACCTCCAATAAAGCCACACGTACGAGGTGTGATCGACATACTGTATACGGTTAATATTTAAAATTTTTAAATTTATTATTGAAAGGACACATTGCCACTAACCCCCTTCAAAATACCACCCCCTTCCTTCAAACACACCTATCCCTTCATCTTGCCACTTTCTGAAGCAGTTCTGGGGTCCTCTTTTGTGTCTTTACAAGGTACAATCAAAAGTGCAGTGAATGCTGCTGCAAAGTGCCATCCAACAAAAAGGCGGCTCGTAAATACATGACAGTGTGTCTCCACCTACCCGAGTCACTGAACGTGGCACCGTGAAACTTCTGGCTGCTCACCAAAGTCAAGATGATCGTGACGGCTAAGCATATCGGATTGATTCGGGGCATCAAGGCAGACATGACAACAACTAAAGACGTTCACTCAAGGGAACTTCCAGAACTGCTTCATAAAGTGGCAAGAACGACGGGGTACGTTTGTTCAGAGTGAGGGAGATCTGTAGCCATGTGCTTCTTACTGTAATTTTTTTAAATTAAATATTCAGCATATTTTTATCATACCTCATATATCATCAGCTGATATTTGACAGGTCTCCAAGAACACACAGTGGGGAGAAGCACAGTGCCTTCACCAAATGGTATTTTGAAAATTGGACACATGTAAGTCAAAGAAAGAAAGCGGACCCTTATCTTACACTGTACATAATAATCAACTCAAAATGTGTTCAAGATTTAAATGTAAGACCCGAAACTTCTAGGGAAAACTTCTGAGTAAAACTTCTAAAGGGAAAAGCTTCTTGACTTTACTCTTGGTGATAATTATTTTTTTTAATGTGACACCAAAAGAATAGGTAACAAAGCAAAAAAAAAAGTAAGAAGAATTACATCGCACTGAAAAGTTTGTGCAAGGCAAAGAAAACAACAAAATGAAAAGGCAACTTACAGAATGGGAAAATGTTTTCAAACCATATATCCACAAGGGGTTAATATTCAAAATATATAAGGACCTACTACAAATTGATAGCAAAAACAAGGAGCTGGGGGCGTAGCTCAGTGGCAGAGCACTTGTCAATGTGTGCAAGGCCATGGGTTTGATCCCAAGCACCATAAAATAAATAGAAAATGGTCAAGGGGCTCAAATAGACATTTCTCCAAAGAAGACATATATTTGGCTAAGGGGTATATGAAAAGGTGCTCGACATCACTAATCATCGGGAAATTCAAAACCACAATGAGATATCACACCTGCTGGAAGGGTTACTATCAAAATTACATAAGCTTTGCTGAGAAGGCAGAGAAAAGAGAATCCTCATACGCTGTTGGTCAGATATAAATGGTGCAGCTACCATGAGAATCAGTATGGAAGCCCTCCAAAAAAAAAAATAGAATAATATGATTGTGCATCCCCACTCTTAGTTACAAATCCAAAAGAGCTGCAATCAGGATTCTGAAAAGATATCTGAGCTCCCATGTCACTGCATTACTCATGATAGCCAATACAGGGAAACAGCAGAAAAGTCCACTAGCAGACGAATGAATGAAGACACTGTGGTACATACATGCAATGGAATTTTCTTAGTCACTTTTTCATGTTTCACTCCATGATAAGCTGACTCCAAGGCTGAAACAGCATGGTGGAAGGGTCTGGGTGGAGGACGGCTGCTCGTGTCACGGCAGCCAGGAGCAGAGAGAAGAGGAGCCACCAAGGGAAATGTCCCTTCCAGGTCACTCCCCCAGCGAGCACCTCTATCAGGACCCCACCTCCTGGCAACACAGTCAGTGCCCCATAATCCACTCACCTTACAAAAGCCCCACCTCTGAACACAGGAGACTTCTGGAGGATGTTTTAGAGCTAAACCATAACAAGAATATCATGGTACTAAGGGCTTCGAAAAGAAGAAAGCCCTGCCGAGAGAGAAAGCACGAATGAACACAGAGGTTGTTCTGCTGAGTGAAATAAGCCAGTCACAGAAGGCAAATGCTGTATACTGTCACTTACACAGAGTAGTCAAAATAGTCTAACAGAAGGAGAGAATGGAAACTTAGTTGTCCAGGAGTGGGGTGAGGGTGGATGAAACAGGCATGTTTGAGTTATGCACTTTTATTAAATAACACATGTATTAGGATTTTTTTTAATCCACAGTGATCTAAAGGGAAAATAAACAAGCAAAGTTGGCCCATAATTTACCTGCTCAGATTACTGTTGTCAACATGTTCTAATGAAAACAATATATACATATATAGTTAGAAAATCAAAGTGCCTGGAAAGTCATGCAACATAAAAAGTTAAAAACCTTCCGTACCCTACAGTCCTCTTGCAAGCTCTTTACAGTCCTGTCTTTAGTTCAAAGTTTTTCTGAAGCTCATAGGAAAAAAGAATATATATATAAATATATATAATATATATGTTTAAATATATGTATTTAGTTAAGATAGCACTATCACTATCTGACAGTATAGGAAATCGGCGGTAAAGAGATAGAGAACTCTGAAGACATTTTGCTGTAAGGAGAGTAGAAAGGTGGAACAATAGTTGGTGATTTGGGGAGGTTTGGGATTTGGGTTTTTATCTGCCAGAGAAGAAATACAGGATATTTGGATGCTAATGTGAGAATCCAAAAGAAGGAAGGAAAGCCAGGATGTGGGAGAGAGAAAGATGCGGGAACAAGGACCCAGAGACAATGGGAAGGGACAGGAACAGACTGATTGCTATTTGTAACAAGGTAGAAAGCACAGTTTATGAACAGGAAACCAAGAAGCTTGCTAGGTTTAGTAGGGAAAGTTGAGGACATATCTTCTGTTTTCTCAGTTGAATCAAGGCCTTCAGCTGGTGGGGAGGACCAATGAGGAGGTGCTGGAGTTCCAGCAAAGGACAGAAGATGTGCAAGGAAGAGCTAAACACTTAGGGAAACGCGGTGGGATTGCCAGGAGCACTGAGCACTCCCTGAGGTGGACAGAGTTGATGTGGCACAGTGCTCATGGTAGTGCGCTTTCTCCGGCCACATTCTGCTGCTCAGGTACAGGGCAGAGCCGGCCAGAGATGGATTCCGTGGGAGTTCACTGTGAGAGTACCAGGCAGGGTCAAAGCAGTGGAGATATACACAAAACTACGACTTTGGCACTGCTCAGCATGGTGAGAAGGGACATAAAGACACAATGGGGGTGGGAGGGTGAATTTAAATGAAATAAAGGAATGAGCTGTGTCCAGAGGGTTGCTGAATGATAAAACCAGCAAACTTTGCAGAGGTGTGGAGATGAAGTTGCTATTAGCTCCTCCAGAGTCCCTGTTACTCTCTCTCCTTGGCGTGCCACTCTCAGCCTCCCTGCACCCAAGCGTCAACTCTGAATGGATACCAACGAACACACAGCAACACACTCCCTGACTGAGCTCTAAGGTTATGTTTTAATCAGACTCTTTCTACTTGACAAATAAAACTTCCCAGACACAAAAGTCTCAGCTCTCTAAGGATGAAATCTCAAACTGACAGACAGTAAATAACAAATTTCGGGCAGAGTGCCTGGCACACCCTAATATGTTTTTGGATGAATAAAAATATAAAGATGATGGTGCAAAAACAAAGCCCTACCCCGATTAACTTATCATAGACGTAAGTGATGAGAGCATCCACAAGTCCTTAGAGGAGATGTTCAGAGAGACACAAAGTAAACTTGAACTACCATGCTTTCCTCAGACAGGCACTGAGAATTCTGAGCGAAGTCTACGTGCTTCTTCCTCTGCTTCAGCTGACCAGCTGGCCAGTGTCAAAGGCAAGACAGAAGGGATAGGAAGAGAGCTGTGACTTCCTGCCCAGAGTTCACAAACACACCTCACACATCCTCCGAATCTATTCCAGGGCCCCACTGGCCAGAGAAACTTCAACGCGTGGCACAGCTGAATAAAAAGGCTTGTACTGCCGTTTCCTCTGGGATTGGACACCAGCCAGCTTGGACAGGAGATGACTCGTTGTGATGAAAGAGTGAGGAAACCTGCTCTCTGGCCTTCCCCACCTGGAAAGGAAGAAGGGCGTGATGGGAGAGAGCTGCCAGACAGCAGTGCCCACCGGGAGGAGTGCACGTACATCGTCCACACCACACTCACACTGCCCCTGGCCTGCTTCCTGGCTACTCTGTGGGGATCCAGCCAAGGGACTTAGGAGAATTGGGAAATGGGAGTCACAGGGAATCTGGTCCTTGCTCAGAAAGCAGAGAAAAGAGTGAGGCATCCAGTAGATTAATTAATCCCTGGTGTGCACAGCAATAGACTAAAAAGACCTATTCCGAAATGGAATCGATTTTTAGCCTTGCTGATGGAATTTCCAGCAATGCACCACCTTATTTCTACTTACATAGGTGTCCTATATTTTCTACAGTGAAGCTGTGTATTTCTTTTGAAAAGGAATAGGAGTGAAAGTTGAAAGTGTTCTTTAAATGTCTCTTATTTCATGCACTGAGAAATATTAGTGCATTTCATTCTCACATATTTCTCTAAGGTACAGAATTCCCTGCCTTAGGGGAGCTCACATCACCACCCTCACTTTGCAAGAAACTGAGGCCTCAGATTTATATTACTATGTATATTTATGTTATAGTGAGTTTCAATTATCCCAAGTGAGTTGATGTGATAGGTGAGTCCTGTGCCGATGCTTCCCTCACACCCACCTGATGCCTCCACCCTGAAGGCCTCTCGGTCTTTCACCGAAGGTTGCTATGTATTGTTCAGTCAATGGCTATTTGTTGAAGGCAGGTCCTTCATCCTGAGTCCTAGGATATCTACTCAAATAGCAAGAATCAACAAGATGATCCACTTTCTCCCTGCTGTGGCCTCTTTTAGATCCTGGAGGAGGTTATTTGCCCAACATCTCACTGCTAGCAAGAGGCATGGCTACTATAATAAGCCTGACACTCTGACTGTAGACATCTTGCACTTAACCATAAGTGAAACACCTCTCAGTAAAAGTTAAGATTCATTCATAACATTATGGGTGTGAACACCTCGCCACCAGAACTAGGGGAGCCTTGTGACACCTGACCTATACCAGCTGGCATGAATCAGACACTGGGCTGAGAAGACAGCCAGAGTGGACGGGAGAGTAGCTACATCCAAAAGAATTAATCAAATATTGCCAATCATGGGACTCAGCTTTCTTACCGTCCAAGAAGGGAGGTACAAGTGTGGAAAACGCAAGACCACAATATTTTATGTGACGCTAGGTTATAATTGGAGGTGTTGGTGATAAGAGCATGGTTTCCAAAACATGTAGACAAAGAGATGGACGAAGTATGTGTATGGGTCTATAGCTCTGCCTACTGAGCAAGCTTGGAATTAATGATACTCTCCTAGTATTGAGTACTGTGAATGCCTAAGTCTTGTTTTCTAAATACCATTTTCAAGCAAAAGTTACAAGAACTCTTTGGAGACATGGAGGCCAGTGCTAGGGCAAGAAAAGCACAAGATGAAGCTGCAATTTCTTGTGCAGGGAGGTTAAGAATTTGTCCAAGAATGATGGGGACCGTCAGTAGTCACAGAAGTCAGCTTCGAAAAGTTCTCTTTGCCTAGATGTAGGCCAGTTTAAGCATCCAAGCAAATAATGTTCATGACAGATTATAACTCAGTCAACAAAACAGAAACCTATGAATGCATACTGATTTAAATAAATAAGAAAGCAAAGCTCTACCTTATAGTAGAATGCCAAGTAATAATTGGAGAAGGAATGATAGTATTATTTAATTATTTATCAACCATCTTAATAATTGGCTCAGGTAAGAAACACTTGTGGATGTCAAAATTAATGGATGATGTTCTAATAGGGAAACACATTTATATGGTCTCAAATCTTCTATCCACAAAACACTTATTAACATCTTAATGGATAATTAGCAACACTAACCAATACTTATTAAAATCCCTTCACAAAGTACTTGTTAGTGAACTTTTCTGTGTAGAAACCTGACAGACATCATCTTAACTAAACCCTAAAAGTTAACATCGGCAGTGATGGGCCGAATCAATATTGGCTGCTTTGGTAATGTGCACTGAGCAGAGCACGCTGTCATCTCTAAGGTATTCCTGCAACACACTAGAATCCAATCATGACAAAACCACAGATCACCTCAAATTGACAGGCATTCCTCAGAGAAACTGACCCGCATTTCAAAAATGTCAAGACTATGAAAGATAAAGACTAAATAACTGTTCCAGACTGAAAATGACTAAAGAAACATGGGACTCACATGTAATGCATGATCCTAGGTTAGCTCCTGGACCCATAAAGGTCACTTGTATCATCAGTTTTGTGTTACTACAACAAAATGCCTAACACATTTAGCTTATAAAGAGAAAAGTTTTACTTTGGCTTATGCTCTGGTTTGGGAGTTTCCAGTCCGAGGACGCACTGCTTGGAGCCTCCAATGGGGATGCTGGATGGAAATGGCAGGGGCACACGTTGGAGCAGACTGCTCACTTCAGGGCCTAGAAGCACAAAGAGAGCTAACGGATGGGCCAGGGTCACCAAGCGTCCGTGGGAGGACACCCTGAGGGTCTCAGGACCCTCCACTAGGCCTCGCCTCCTCTATGTTCTACTACTTCTGAACAACCTGAGAACCAGGCCTGAACAAATGGCCCTTTGGAAAGGGAAAAACGCAGGTTACACTGCACATTACAGAATAACTGAGGAAGCATATTTAAATAGGCATAACATATTTAAACACACTAATGGAACCCCACGTGATACCTTGACACATACGTACATTGTGTAATTTTCAAATCAGAGAAAACGTATCTATTTCTTCAACTATTTGAGCAAAGAAAACACAGCTACGATCCAGATCACAGGATTATTACTGAGATAATCAGTGAAATTTGAGCAGGGATCTGTGGATTGGAAAATACCTTGATATCAACACTAATTTCCTGATTGTGATGGATATACAGAAGTTATGTTGGAGTGTCTTTGTTTTGAAAAACTAGACACTGAGGATTTTAAAAGAAATGGGGCATCAGGCCTTTTGCAACTTTTCCTCAAATGGTTAGGGAAGAAATGTACAGATAGAGAAAGAGCTAAAGGATACACAGCAGAGGACTGATGATGGTGAATCTGGGGATGGCATGCAGGATTTCTGTCATTCTGGAAATCACAAATTTCCATTAAGTTTAAAATTAAATACTAAAATTAAATTATTTTAAATTAAAATAAGTTTAAAGTTATTTTCAAATAAATTTACTCAAAAAAGCACATAGGTTCAACACTAACTTGTCACAAATTTAAATAATACATGTTATAGACCGAGAGTGTGGCCCTGAGACATTTCTCTAAGATTATATACAGGGCATTGTTGCAGTTTTTTTTTAAAATGGGAATATGCTTTACACAAGCTTTTCTGTGGCTTGCTTTTTTAAAAATATATCTTAGAAGCTGGACGTGATGTTGTATGCCTGTGATCCCAGCTACTCAGGAGGCTGAGGCAAAAGGATTGCAAGTTCAAGGCCAGCCTGAGCAATTTACTGAGAGCCATGTCAAAAATGAAAATAGAAAGAGGGCCAGGTATGTGGTTCAGTGGAAGAATGCTTTTCTAGCATGTGCCAGGCCCTGGATTCAATACCAAGTACTGCAAAAAAAATTAAATACATTGTAAGTATGCATATATTTAAATGAGTGTTTTTAGTTGTACTACTCTGGCTGCTTATACATCCTAGATCAAATCAAAACGTTTATACTTCACAGTCATTTTAAAGTTGAGGGAGAGTCTGAAGTCACAAAGGGACAAATCAGGTGGGTAATGTGGGTGAGGACACACCATAATATTTTCACAAGCTTGCCTTTCATTTGCATGGCACTCAGCAGCAGTGGTCACTGTATTCCTTATGGCATTCCCTGAAGACACTTATGAAAGAGCACTTCCAGAACTGCTTCAGGAAATGGCAAGAATGATGGGATGAGTGTGTTCAAAGTGAGGGGAAGTATTCTGAGGGGCTGCTGTAATCAATTTTTTTGTTTAAAAACATACTATACTTTTTGATCTGCCTTCATACATCATTATTTTCAGTTAGAGACTGGCAGTGGGAGAGGTCGTCCAGGAAAGAATTTCAGTGGTCCAAACAAGATGGGCTGGGTCAAGGGTAGAAGTAGTACCATCATCACCCTGCCAATATCTGGGGCAGATCTGAGCTATAGCAAGAACAGCAGTTTGACCAGGATAAGTACACAAAGGCTTGGGTATTTCTCTTGCAAAGGTCACCCTGAGAATGACTAGAAATACAAGGTATAATTGACAGGTACAAACAAAAAGTAAGCTTGTCTGTGGTTATTTTTTATGGGGCTTTTGATTTTTTTATGATGGAGCCAGTGATGCTAAGAACAAAGGTGTCCTAGAGTCCTTCCCAAATGTTTCCATGATCAAGGAAGTGACATGGTCACCAAAGAGTCAAATCTTTGGAAAGAAAATTTATAAATAGCATAACCACAATCATCCTTCCATTTAAGCCACATGTGATGGTCGCATCAAAAATATGAAATCATCCATTCATCGTCATTTTTATCCCATGTGATAAGTAAAACCATTTACATGACCTTTTGTTTTTCAGTATGGTATTTACTCAGAAAGGCTTAGGTTTACAATTAAGGCATTTAACCAAAGCACATCATAGATATTCATTGCTTTTTCTCAAGCACTATATTGCATATTTTCCCTGTCTCTGGAAGAGAGAGCTATAATTTAGGGTGTACCCATAAGTATAGCTCAGATTAAAATAATTGATACCACTATAAAAACAGGAAAAGAAAATCAACTTGTATATTTTCCAACCATTTAAACAAGTGAAAAAGAACTCTTCAAAATAGAATAGTAAGGTATCACATTCTAGTATATTATATATATTTTTGCCTTACAGAAAAAGGAAGATAGATGAGAAAGTCACTAATAATTAAACTAGTTTCAAGAAAGCATACTTCATAATTGCTTCATCCTAGATGCCTGAGTTTCAGGAATTTTAACAGGCATTCTACAAATAAGTGCTGATGACTACATTTCCCAGGGGTTTCCAGAGAACTAATCTCTGTGACTGCAATAAAAAGATCCATAAACATATCCATTACTCTTTGTGTTGTTGGATGAAGAATTGACCTAAATCCTCCTACATCTCACCTGATGCAACAGCATTGCGGAGCTGTGTGGAATTAAATGGCACTCAGGAAACACCAAGTCACGCCAGTAAAAGAGATGTCCCATCACTGTTCACAGCTGCCTTCCCAGGACACAATGCACTCACTGTATTTATTGAATTTCAGTCACGATAGGTCATTTTTGTTTGATTATTTCTTACAATCCCTTTAAGAATGCAAAGGCATGGAAGATAAATGTGCCTGCTTCCCAACGGTCACTTAAAGGGCTCGTATCCAAACTATCAAATGGTTGATTCTGAATTTCTCATTCTAAAAATTATGTCCAATCCAGAAGTCAGTGAATCTGAGCTATTCCTGTCTCTGTGGGCAAATCACTAAATGTCACCTCTGCCTACTTCCTCGCCTCTATTTAAATGGGCCAGTATTCATCATGCCTTCTGTAGAATGTTGTGAGAATAAAGAATCTTTACAAGAAAATCACTGTTTAGATTCAACTAATATCTGCTGACATCTCTTCTCTATGCTAAGTACTCTCTTACGTATTTTACTTTTTTTTTTCATTTAATCCTCACAATAACCCTAGTAGATAGACAATTAATTAGCAGCTACATTCTTAAAATGAAACACTGAGGGCCAGAAAAGTTGGTGTTCAGTACAACTAACCATAAACAAACCCGAGATTCAAATGCCAATTTGGCACTCTTTCCATTTTTTTATATTCACTGATATATTTGTATATTTAAGAGGCTATTATGCTAATAAGATTCTCCAATAGAATGAAACTTTTAGAAATAACTAGCAAACTGAATCAGGGAAAGCAGACTCAAACATCTTTTCAAAATCTGAGTCTGAGCCAGGCTTTTAAATATTTATCATTCAAGGGCAAAGTGCTATAACACTATAAACTTCTGTGCGGAGGCAAAATAATGCATATATAAATATAATCTGGATCCCTTTCTGAAAGAAACAAGGGACCTACTTCTTTAGGATAGAAGAAGACTCGAGATACAGAAATATTTAGCTTTCAGAGGAAGACTTTCAGAGGCGAGGGGACACCTCCATTCCTGGGATGTGCCCTCACACCCTAGATAATATCTCGGAGGTAAGCAGGTTTACTGCCTGCCAGAAGTTATGCAGCCCAAGTTCCCTCCGAACATATTTATAGCTGCTGTGTCACTAAGAGCCAACATTTGATCTGTTCTTTCCAAAATAGGTTTTTAAAAATTCAAAAGGAAAAAGGGCAAGCGCTCTGTAAACAACGTCTTCTGCAGCTGATTGCGGCACTGCAGCCAGAGAAAACCTGACGGTCATTCCCGTTGCAGTCCGAATAGGGTGGATGATGGACTGAGAGGCAGGGCTCGAGAGTGGGGCTGCCGGCGGAGGAAGGGCTGCCGCGTGGGCCTCTGCTCTCAGGACCGGAGAGAAGCCACCGCTGATGTCCTCTTCGGCAAGGGATGCAACTCGGTGAGCACATTTCCTCTGTGGATATTTAATACTACCTTGACCTATGCTCCGGGAAACAAGGGGTCAGCACACACGCACACACACACGTGCACATACACACAGGGCCCAAAGTTTTCATTAATGATTAGTAACACTTAGGCCATAGAGTCATCCAAAATGCTGAAATCCAAAAAGTTCTTTCATGTCTCATTTGACAGCAAACCTTAGTGTGACACGAATTCCTCTGGTCACAAAATTGTCCCAGATTTATGAGAGTGTTGCAGGGCTGCCTCCTCACACCCCTGGGTGGGCTGTGTGTGTATGTGCGCTCGCAATGTCAGTGTGTGCACATTACCTTTCCAGCACCTTTCTTGGAAAATTATGAATTTCACGGTATCTGTGGCAGGAATTTTGGTGGTGGACTGTGAGCCCAAATCCTGCCTTGGTGTTTTTTTTCTTTCTTCTTTTTTCTCATTGTAAGTTAACACATCTATTACTCAGTCTGAACAGTGAATTCAGAGTATCTTCACAGGTTGATATGTCCACGGGAAGTGTACCAGTTGCCATTCCAGGTCTGTTAGCTTTCAAAGCCAAACGTCAGGCTTTTGGAAAACCACACTGCATAGGCTGAGCCTCTCACACCAGGTCACCATGACCCTAGGAGAAGTCTACAGGGTACTTAGGACAACGGTACTCAAGCTTGGCTTCACACTGAAACCACCTGGAAAGCTTTAAAAAACCTGGGACTTTCTCTTTCCCACCGCCAGAAGGAACTGGTCTGGGTGTAGCCTGGTCTTAGAGAGTTTAAATGTTTTGTGTTCCTAGAAAAAAATTATTTTGAGAATAATAACGACGCAATTAAGTTCCTTGTTGATACTACAAACTTAAGGTCCTCATATGAAAACAAAAAGGGAAAAAATGATAATAGTAAAAAGTTCCTGAGTTCAGAATGATAGCATGTCCAAGAAGACTCTTTGGCTAGAACTGTTTAATTTCAAACACATCATGAGATAGTGGCCACCTGACAACCACATCTTTGGAAAAGACTCAGGATGAAAACTCAGATACCTGCTTAGAAGAGACTCTGCATCAAGAGCTACACAAGCCCATAGACCGGAACTTCAGGTCACAAAATTCTCTACTCTTTAACAGATCTACTAATTATTTTCTTTCTTTTTTTTTTTTTTTTTTTTGGTGCTGGGGATCAAACTCAGGGCCTTGTGTTTGCTAACCACTGAGCTAAATCCCCAGCCCAGTTATTTCTTGTCTCATAGGCCAGGCTAATTTGTTCTAAATTTAAAACTTTAGTACAATGTGGATTACAGATTATCCACACTGAGATGAAGAACTACAACTTTTAAATTGTGCTGTAAATGTTATACTCGCCTCCCGTGCTTATTTAAGGACCTAATTAAAGGCCTTCCTGTTTGGAATTTCTGAAATCTAGACTAGATCAGGAATAATATATCTGTCCCAGAATACTACTATTTACATGATTATTTGTTGTTGTTGTTGTTTGAGTTTTGGTTTTTTAGCTCATAGTTTTGTCATTTTTGTCAGAATATCTGTCTTCTAAATCCTCTGTGCTTATGCACATGGGGTAAAAATCATGAAAAAATTCATAAATAGACAAATACGTGTGCAATGGGGAAAGACAAGATTCAAAATAAAAACAAAGTAGGAAAACAGTTGCTACTTCTTGTCAAGCCAGAAAAAGAAGGAAAAGCATACTCCATACATGCCTGAAAGATGTATATGGCAAGGAGGAAGAAGAGTTATTTTAAGGTATGATGACCAGGAACTATAGCCTAAGATTCATAGAAAGGAAAATTGTAGACTACGTGGCAGAAATGTTTTGTGGTCACAAACTATTTCCCTCTTCTTCCTCACCAAACAATCCTCATCTTACTTGGGCAGCAATGATCCCAGCCAAATGGTGTTATTCCCCAGATCCCCTGCAGCCAGCTTGGCACATGACTGTGTTCAGTTCTCTGGCTTGGAAGCGGATTTCAGTGGGGTGCCGGTGGGGCCAGGGTTCAGGTCAGTGGCAGGCCCTTTCCTGCCTTCTCCCTTCTGGAATGAGGACTCCCCACCACCAACTTGGGCTGGATCAAGAGTGAAACCTGCCTGCAGGATGTGAAGGAGAGAGGTTGGTGCTGAGGTCCTAATGACTTTGTAGAGCTGCCCCATTAACTGGGGATGACCTGCCTGCATTGAAAAATAAGCTCCTGTGCATTTCTGTTTTGCTATAGTCGACTCTCTCCGAAACCTAACTATTGAGGCTGTCAAGAGGCCAAATTATATCACAGGACCCATGATCTTCGTGCTTAAAGTGAGGCTCTTGGAGGAGCCATGTAGACATCTTCCAGGCCCTTGTTAGAAATCTTGATACTCAGATCCCCCCTACACCCACTTTGTCATAGTCTGCATTGTTAACAGCCCCCCACCCCTGTGATTTATATGTGCAATTTAAGGAGTTTGAGAAGCACTGATGTAAATTCTCTTTGAAAAACCAGACTAAACATCATTGATTTGAATGATCTGCTGAGCACTATTCCCATTACCTAGATTTATAGTCTGAAAAAAATGACACAGAAATACAGTATGGCCCAATTTTGAGATCAGACAGTGAACCTATTATTTTCCAATGACAAGTTTCTTGATACATTCAAAATGCAAAAATAAAAACAAACAGAAAGGTAACATAAAGTTTAAGGAAAACTAATTCTGGACTTTTTAAATATATAATTCAAAATGAAGTTGGTGCTTTACACATGATGATCAAGGGGCCAAAATCCACAAAAAATAACTACTTTGAGCCACTGATTACAGAAAAGCTTTTTTATTCTCGTTTTTCACCGTAATTTATATTATCTACTTCAGAACCACAAACTTTCTGACAAGTTTGGCTATATCCTGACTTCCCAGTTGCAAATTCATTCACCTCCACAGCACTGAAAAGTAAACATTATCTTTTCTTTTCTTTGAGAGAGGGTCTCTCTAAATTGACTATGCCAGCCTCAAACTCACAATCCTTCCATCTCAGCCTCCCAAGGGCTGGGACTACCAGCATATGCCACCACACCCTGCTGAAAGTGAACATTATACAGAACTTTTAATGCACGCTTATAGTCTGGAAAGTTTTTCTCCACTCCCAAAATGGATTCTTGGTCAGTGCATTAAATCCCTCAAACAAACAAGGTCTTTTGGACCAATCGACTTTAGCTAATTTTCCAGTGACTTTACAGAAGTATTTTTAAGTATGATTTGCATACAATACAATGTCCAACTCTTAACTGTACTCCTGGATGAGTATGACAATTGCATTCATCACCACCCCAACCTAGATTCAGGGCATTCTCGCCACTCCAGAAAGTTCCAAGGGAGCACTGCTCTGGAGTCATCCCTACGTCCACTACCTCCACTCACCACACAGAGGCAACTCCAGTATCATGGCTTTCTTAGCTTTTTTTTTTGTACTGGAGATGAACCCAGGGCCTCTGCACTGAGCTACGCCCCCGGCCCTTATTTTTTTGAGACAGGGCCTTGCTAGGTCACTAAGTGGCTCCAATTTGTGATCCTCCTGCCTCAGTTCACAGGCATGCTCCACCATGCCCAGCTCCATATTCTTCCATGGCCAGAAAATGGAACTGAAAATATTCACTCAAACTATTTAAAGCTGATAAACTAGCATTGAAAACCAAAAAGCTCCATGGTGCCTGCAAGTGCTTTTACTATGCTTTAATCCTCGGTCATTAGGGGTCCAAAGTGTGATGAAGAATGGAAAAGACCTTAGGCTTGGCTTGCTTAGCAAGGCGAATGTCCATCCAGTTTGCTGGAACATGGGCTCTCCCTGAGTGGGTTCTTGGTACCTCTGTTTTCTAGGCATATTTCCTTCAAATGGGAAACACCAATTTCTAATACCCTTGCTCTACAATTCTGATACCAAAGACAGCCAGGCTGCAGAGTGACTTGCAGTTAAAAATAAGAAGTTTACTTTAAAAAAAAACGGAAACAAAAACTTTTTTGTTTGTTAAGTAATTATTTAAATATGCTATTAACTATTATTTCTTTTGTCCTTGTCTAATATATTTAATTTTAAAATTGTGTAAACGAGGAGTCTTCACTCTTAGACTTGGCTTACTCTGTCCATTTTCAGTAACTCACTTCCTCAATTTTAGGAGGTAGGTAACAATAACTTCCATAGTCCTTACAAGAAAATTATGAGGAAGGCACTCTTAGGTTTTAGTACACTACAAACGTAAAGCAGCAGCAATATCCGTCATTTTACTCATAAACTTAACAATTCTGAGATATAATATTGAGAAGAAAAATCTGAAACCCAGTGCAATGCAATTCCTGGTTCAGGCTTACTCAACGGGCCCATATCTTACAGCATCATTCTCTAATTACAATCCACGGTGTCCCAGCTGCCAAGTCACAGATCTGTTTTGGAGTGCATCGCTGCATATTTGGGGGCCAGTTCTTTGATCAGATTCACGTAGTCAGCTTTTTCTGCACAGGCCCTGCACTCTTCTCCCCAGCTATTCAGTATCTGTTTCAGCTCTGCTACTCCCATCTTCCAAAGATCCAATGAGGCCAAGTCCAGCTGCTTTTCTAAATACCAAAAAGGAAAAGGAACAATTAAAAACTAAAACCAAGGGCTGAGGATGCAGCTCAGGGGTAAAGTGCTTGCCTCGCACACATGGGACCTCACATTTAATCCCCAGCACTGCAAAACAAAATAAAAAAGAAACTCTACGAAACACTTCAAAAAAGGCACATGCTACTGACTTCCCTACGATCCAACCTAGGCTTGGTTCCAGTTTCCATGGAAACTAAGACACATCCAAGGAAAACGTAGCGTACTCTTGGCCCTCCTTTTCAGCCCTCCTGAAAGTGGGTTCTACGGATGCAACGAACCACAGACTGAAACTATTCATGAGGCAAACAGAATTGCATCTGGACTGAACATGTACAGATCTCCATATCATTGTTCTCTAGACAATAGAGTGTAACAACTCTTTACATAACATTGCATTTATACGGAGTGAATTTTGTAAGTAATCTGGCATCATCTATGACTGAGGAATACAGGAGGATGTGCCTAGCTTCTACGCAAATCCTGTGCCATTTTACATAGGGGACTCAGCATCGAGGAGTTTGATGTCCACAGGGGTCAGGAAGCAAACTCCCTGGATTCTGAGGGACAACTATACCAAGCTGCTGGGCTAATTTGTGTGCTACGTGACTTTCTCACCAAGGGATTGTACTCATTCCAAAACAACGACCTATATACCTCTGTTGGGTTTTCAGGGTCAGCATTCCTAAAACAAATAGTATTGTAACTTAATTGCCACTGTAAAAGCAGTGTCTTTGGCATGGCTTTGGCTGTGGGCAGCTGAAAGCCACAGACTGTAATTAACCAGCAAGCTATAGTGCACTTTTCATGCAAGCTAGGTCTTCAGTGACACAGATGAACACTACAGAGCAGTGATGGCGAATCTTTTAGAGACCAGCACCCAAACTACACCCCCAAACCCACTTACTTATCGTAAAGTGCCAACACTGCAATTAAACCTGAATACTGAGGTTTAGTTTAGAAAAAACAACTCATACATTAATATCTTTTGTCTTAAAAACAACATGCATGCCATAGGTTTGCCACCATTGCTAAACAGTTTTCTGTAAAAATGTAAAGACATCAAATCCATGAAAAAAATCAAGAACATTTGCACTGATCCTTAATTGTTTAGGCTCTCTGCTTAAACTCACCTGCTACCTACCCTGCAGGGATTGCTAAGTCATCCTAGTGGGTATTTGCAACCCTCTGTGGCTTACCGGGCTCTAATACCAGTGCTTCAGTGCCAGCCAACCTGGCTCCTAGAGTGCTTGCTAGTAATACTCATTACCAACATCTAACTCCTTGACTACTGTTTCTCTATTCACAGATATCTGCAGAAGATATCAAGAACTCAGCTACTGCTCTACCGCCACATTCAAAAACAAGGGGAAAAAAAGCTTACTTACAGTATGATTATAATTTCACTACTACAAAGGGATAATTTTCCTCTTTCAAAGCAAAGTCTCCTTTGGCCTTTTCCATTGCTGTTTGCTTTGAACATGCATATAGCATTCAGGTTTACTAATGAAAAAGTTACTACCAGCACAGGACTTTTTCAGCCTGACTTTCCTTTAAAAATTTCCTTTTCTATCCTGCATAGCAGGACATAACATTTAAAAACATTAAAAACCTCTAATACATGTTAGGTGATTTGTCAAAATTTTCCAGGGTGTTCTGAAGAATTAGAAAATTTTCTAATTTGAAAATTAGATTTTAAAGGTTTTTTGTTTTGTTTTGTTTTGTTTCTTTTGAGACGGGGTCTCCCTATGTAGTCCAGGCTAGCCTCAAACTTGCAGCAATCTTCCTGCCTCAGCCTCACAACTGCTGGCATTACCGACATGCACCAACATGCCCAACGTTAAAAAAATTTTTTTTTTTTAAATTTGGAGGAATAGCTACACTCCATAGTCCAGAGAGTTACTCCCTCCCCTTTTGCGTACTGGAGATTGAACCTAGGCATGTTCTATCACTAAGCTGCACTCGCCATTTTTATTTATTTTGAGATGGTCTCACTGTGTTGCCCAGACTGACAACGAATTTGTGATTCTCCTTCTTAATCTCCCAACTAGCTGGGATTATGGGTATGTGTCCGCGTGCCTGGTGACAACCTTTAAATTTTTATAGTGATCTTTATCCTTTCAAAAAACAAAACAAGGAAAACATTCTTTGAAAAACCAAATGATACCCTCCTTGAAGAGACTCCAACTCCGCACTCAACTTTGTTCATTTTATGGCTGCCTTAACAGAATCCTTCAAAAGTACAAGCTTGTATAGCCCAAATTATTAATATCACGCAACACTAAGGCCCCAGTTCAATCTCATCTTTTCTTCCAAGAAGAATTTAGAACTATTGATCAATTCAAGAGAAATGGCAGGAGAAAAATACTTCGTTTCTTTGAGTTTTCTAGAGCATTTGGCATCTTACATTAATTTTTAAAAAGGGGAACACTTCTGCAACATCCTAAAACTACAAAGAAAAAGTCAATACAAAAATTAAAATTATTTCATGACTCCCCAAGGGCCTCTAGTGGTCAGTGTTACCAAACACACATCAGTAAGTAAATTCATTACTTCTGATAATAGTAATCTGATTACTTTTTCTATGATTTAGGAGCCCTGTAATATTCCTTGCATATACAAGTTTTTAAAAACAAATTTCTTGAGTCAACGAATCGGCACAGCTTTGTCCCTTATATAAATATTGCATATGTGGCCCTGATGATTCTTGCCTCTGTTTCATTACTTTGAAGCCAATAAAAAGGGATGCCTGCTTATAATGACAATCCTGGAATTTAGGGCCAGTGCTTGTCAAATTGAGAAACAAGTTATCTCTGGCTCCTTCCAACCTTAAGCCTTTCCCCAGCACCCCTCCCCCCCAAAAAAAACCAACCTTAAGCCTGTTTAAAGTTAACTAGGTAGCTATGAGGCCACAGGCATATTACACAGCTGTGCTGGGAAATAAGAATAAAACAATACGAGTTAGATGCTAATCATTTTAGTAGTTTACAATACTACACTGGGTGTGTAACATAAAACAATGATGTAAGCAAAAGAAATGTGTCTCTACTGGTGGAATTTCAGGTGAAATGAAGAAAGAATTTCCCATCCTTTTATTATACCTACTCAATCTATCCAAAAGGCTGACCTGGATACAAATCCTCAGTGTAAGAATAGATCTAACTATGTGAAATTTATAAGGCCAAGGATAATGTTTTATACAGGATATCTCCTTCATTTCTTTGCAGTTTATTTTGGGCACCTCTGATAAGCTGTTTCATCAGGCAGAATTTGATTTGATGTGAATAACCTATTTCCTAAAATTTAAAACTGGCAGATTAGGAAACAGACCCAGGAAGAAAAACATAGTCACATTTACAACTTGAAAGTCCCTACTAATATCTTTGAATAGATGCAACTTCTGTCTTCATGGTTATCATGAGCTAAATCACCAGGAGTAGTTGCAGTCTCTTCTGACATTTTTCTTCAGATACATGGCTGACATTCCCTTGGTAAATTAGGAGTTTAAACTTTGCTTGATTGGCAATTTTAACCTAAGGCTGATTAGGACTGTTTATTTCTTCTCCCTTACAGAACTGCTCAGATGGCATGCAGCAACATTCATCAGCCCAGCAACAAATCAGTGAGTAAATAAGTCCTTTCTTTTTATTCTTTTTTTTTTTTTTTTTAGACAGTCTCGCTATGTAGTCCAGGCTAGCCTCAAACTCACAGCAATCCTCCTGAGTCACCCTCCCAAGAGCTAGGATTACAGGCGTGTGCCACCATACCGAGCTAGAATTCCCTGCTTTTTAACCTTGACTCTTTAGACAACATGGCACCATGTTTTGAAGTTTGGCCACACATTGGACACACGGGAAAAAACACTTGGCTCTTTTATACCATATTTCAGCTCACAGATCTGGCTGTCCATCTTCTTCAGCTTCTCACAAATCTTCATGGCAGGCATGTGCACACTCATGGGGCGGGTGACTTCACTTAGGATCTTGGTGGCTGCATCTTTTGTGGCTCCTAGATAATAGCACTGAAGAATGAAGACAGTTTAACACCCAAGATTATAGAAGAAGAGAAAAGCAAGTAATACAAGTAGAGAGAAGGAAGAAAGAGGTTAACCCACTTTTCATGGTTGAGGTATTGAATTTTCAGCCCTGCTGACTAAGACACCAGAAAACAAGACGCTATTCCCATGAGCAACCTAATTAGAAGCACCCTACAGCACACTTGACATTGAAAGGCCGGTGAGAAGAGCTCATGCTTACTAAGTGTTCTTTCTGTGCACAGGTTGCTCTCACTGCTTGAAAGAATCACGTACTTAGTTTTCACAGCAAACCTGTGAAACAAGACTATTATTATCCCCACGTTGCACCCTGCCAACTTAACGTTGCCCAGCCAGTGAACAGAAGACAGAATTATAAAATCCAGCCTTTTGAATCCGCAGTCCAGGACCTTCTCTATCATGAAATGCTGCCTTTCAGGCTACCTGACTTAATAATTTTACATGTAAACAGATGAAATTTGATGGCACAAAGAAATGGCAAGAATTTGACAGTGTGTCAATGAAAAGTAACCAACAATGAGGATTTAACGGACTAATTCAATGTAATATTTTAGGCAAAAAGGAATTGACCTGGGCTTCAGGGTACAGCTCAAGGGTAGAGGTCATGCCTAGCATACTCAAGGCCCTGGCTCAGTTCCCAGCACCAAAAAAACAAAATGAGACAAAAAAGGAACTGTCCTGAAATTGTCCTTAGTAACATAAAATAGTATGCTGAAACAAGCCATATGTGTGAATGCAGGAAGCACCATCTAAATGATTATGAGAAAATACAGTTATGTGTAAATAATAATGTAAATTGTTTTGGTAAATTTGACTTGGCAACAAATGGAAAGTCTAAACCACTCATAATTCAGGACAATAAATTCTCACTAGGAATTCAGTTTTATTATTTTTTTCATTTAAGAAAATATAAAATTATTTGCCTGTGATTTACACAAAAAGCAAAATGAAATAATATATTTGGGGTGAAAATACACAGGGCTATGTTTCCCTGAAAGAGATCGATTTCTGCTTGCTGTTCACAGTGATGTACTGGAAGCAAACATGTAAGCAGGAGGACAAGTCTAAGATGAGAAATGGAACTATTCATGGTTTTCTTCAAGCACATGAGAAAAATGAGAGGTGAAGATTTACCATACCAGACGGCTTTCTTTTCCTTTGGCATCCAAGCAAAAGTTGATCAATTCTTTTTCTATGGTGTCCGGGGAAAAGGTAACACCTCTGGCTATCAAGGAGTTGTAGAATCTGTTCAAGAATTCTGTGCATACTAGAAGGAACAAAGAAATAGATCTGTATGCACAGTTTAAGCACTTGTATACCTATGCTCATGACACATTCACCAAGTGAAAGAATACATTCAAAGCATTGCGACAGTGGATTCAAATTCTAAGAATAATTTTAGACCTGTTACTAAAGCTTCGGATACAGTGGACAGTAATAAGAGGTTACTAAATCAGTTAATCCATCTTCGGAACCATTTCCATCTAAAATGATAACTTTTCTACAAACTTTTGCTAATTCTAAAAAGAAAAGATAGCCCCCTATTGAGTATGATCTTAGGACAGCTTAGTTGTAAGCACAGAGGAAAAACCTGAATATGTGTCTTGAACAAGCCTCCTTGGTAGTCTGCATTGGTCTTTAGGTTCCATCAGGAGCCAGAAGGGAACCCCCAGTTTGAACCTTCATATTGGGCCCAGTGTCCAGAGCCAGTGTAAGAGATGGAACTCAGAAGGGGCACAGATATTAACAACCAGCATTAGGTCTAAGGAGGTCCAAGTGCATACACTCATCCATCACCTTATCCTGCCTTGGGAGGGAGCTGTTTTCCCAAATAAGCAGGTGTCTGGGCCTAGCAAGCCACAAAGGAAAAGGAAGCTGGAAGCCAGAAGCCTGTGCTGGGAAGCAGGCCCTGATACTGGAAAGAGAATTTTACAGAAACACAGTAAGAAGAGTGGAGAGTACTTAGGCCCTGGCTTCTCTTTATCCCTCCTGATTCATGGTTCTGCCTAAAACCAGGTAATATGCACTATCTCCCATGCTCAAATGATCAGGTGTCCTATCCTCTGGCAAATGAGCCAAGATCTGCCACTCTAATACACAAACTAGACATATCTTAAGTAATTTGGACCATTTTCTTTTGATTAAATTCATATATTCACTTATTTATGGAAACCTTTCTATGTGAAAAGGATGAATTTCAGGAAGGAGACCGAATCCATAAAGGAAGATCAAGATGTAGACATAATGAGAAAAGAAAATGGCAAATATGTGAAGATCTAAGTAAAGATTATCTATTAAAACAAACATTAATGAACATATAAAGGTAAGGTACACATGGCAAAACATACATAAAATCCAAATATAGCACAATCATAACACGTAAGATGAGAAATAAAGAAAAATTCAAGTTAAACTTTTATTATGTAGGAGGAGGGTAGAGAAATATTAAGTTACTGATTTTTAGCCAATTGAACATGATAAAATTATAAGGATAACTAAAATATGTACATTATTTCTAATGCAGTATTAAAACCATTATTAATGATAGCAAATATACAAAAAAGTAACATTTAATCTGGATGCTAGATACATGTCATATAAATTTTTTGTTTGAAATATTTCTTAGCTTATTATAAAAATTCACCACATCTTTATTAGAAAAATCCTCAACATGCTTAATAAAATATTTGATAATATTAATAAAATTAAATTTAAAACGTAATGTGAAGTCACAATTCAATTAGGAAATTAGCCAAGGCCCAAAAAGAGAAAGCAGTATTTGAAAACTATAACAATGCCACCTGCAGGAGAAGAGTGACCATTTTGTCCAAAAGATTCTAACAAAATATTGCTTAACATCAGGTTCATAGAATTATTAAAAGTTGCAGTGGAATATGAATAATATTTTCTATGTTTCCACTCAGACCTTTTAGAACTATAGCCAGCCCCCATTATCTGCTCCAGCTTGATCTGGAGGAAGGAAAAATACCCACCAGATTAGTCTTGGTGGTACCAGGAGCATGGGAGGGTTGTTACCTGACAACACAATGCACATTATACTGAATTAAGACTTTATGAACATCAGCCTTCTTAAAAACTTAGACAGCACTTTTTTGTTTCAATTTGTTTTGATTTGTGGTATTTCCCTAAACCAGAGAGTCCCTCATACTACACTCAGAAGGTAGTACAACTCAGAGTTTGGGCTCTTAAACGATACTCTCTGCATCCAAAACCTGGGTCCTAGCTCCATGTATCTTAGCTCTGCTTCTTAGCTCCATGACTTTGGCCGTTCATTGTTGTTTTTAAAAACTCACATGTTGGTCTAATGTCATTGATGGTAATTAGTCTTTTTTACCTGGTTTTTAAGATTCTTTTTTCTGTTGTGTTGTATAATTTCATTATGATGTAATTAGATGTGGAATCATTTCTATTTATATGGTCGGGATATATTGGACTTCTATATCCTCACTTTTGTCCTTTTGGAAATTCGACTCACATATTTTGGAATTTTTCTTTATCCTTATTGTACCTTTATCCTTCTTTCCTATTTTATCATTTCACTTCACAGTGATTCATTCTTTTTTTTCAATAAATTAGTGTTTTGGGCTGAGGATTTAGCTCAGTGGTTAGACTGCTTGCCTTGCAAGCACAAGGCCCTGAGTTCAATCCCCAGCATAAATAAATAAATAAATAAATAAATAAATAAGTGTTTTAATAATTTTTGGGGTGGTGGTTCTGGGGATCGAACTCAGGGCTTTGGGCTCACTAGTCAAGCGCTTTACCAATTGAGCTAAATCCCCAACCCCTATTCTTAATTATTGTTTTTTATTAAGTTGTTTAACATTATTTAAACATTGTTGGGAATCAGCCAGACATGGAGGAGGGGTGATAAAGTGAACATATAGGAGGGGAGTAACTATTTGTTATATAAGGTCCTGAAAAGAGGAAGATAGAATTTAATGTGCAGGTGGTAGGATTGGCCACATATAGAAGGCCTGCAGATATTTAAAAAGACAAATCATGTCAATGTACCTAGCATAGCACATTGTAAAAGCACCTTGACCATTTCTTCAGATTTTCTAGCTCACTAATTCAGGGGTCCCCAGCCTATGGACTGGTACTGGTCTGTGGCCTGCTAGGAACCAGGCAAGCTATCAAAGTGTCATCTGTATTTATAGCCTCTCCCCATTGATCAAATTACCACCTGTGCTCTGCCTCCTGTCAGGTCAGCAGCAGCATTAGATTCTCATAAGAATGCAAACGCTACTGTGAACTGCACACACAAAGGATCTAGGTTGTACGCTCCTTGTGCCTGAGGATCTGAGGTACAGCCAGGTGAACTGACTTTGTGCTAACAGATGATCAACTGCTTCAGACTGGAAAAGATGCAGTGAAACAGCATAGAGGATGCAGGAACATACCTGACACATTTAGCTATTTGACCTTCAACAAAGAAGCTAAAAACATACACTGGAGGAAAAATAGCCTCTTTAACAAATGGTGCTGGGAAAACTGGCTATCTATATGCAGAAGATTGAAACTGGACCCACATCTCTCACTATGTGCTAAACTAAAATCAAAATGGATCAAAGATCTAAACATTAAAATACAAACAATGGCAGCAAGCTATATCATGTACAGGTACAAATTCCCTACGATGAATGTTATCACTATGTACATCTAAAATGTAAATAAAATTTAAAAAAAAATTTTTAAACCTGCAAACAATGGGGGGTAGGGATTTAGCTCAAGTGTTACAGCACTTACCTAGCAAACACAAGGCCCTGAGTTTGAGCCCTAGCATCAAAAAAAAAAAAAAAAATCTAGAATACATATTGAACTCAAAAAAATTATACCGCCCAAAATAAAAGACCCAATTAAAAAATGGGCAAGTGAAATGAATATGTACTTCCCAGCAGAAGTACAAACGCCTAATAAACATGAGAAAATGTTCAGCATTTCTGTCCACTAGAGCAAATTAAGACAACACTGAGATTTCATCTTATACCAGAAAGAATGACAGTCATCAAGAAATCAATAATAATGTGGGATGGCTGTGGGAAGAAGAAGGGGGAGCAGCAGCAGCTACCCCCTTCTACATTGTTCATGGGAATGTAAAGTAGTACAACCACTATAAAAATCAGTATGGAGATTTTGCAAAGAACTAAAATCAGAAATTCCATTTGGCCCAAGTATTCCCCCTTCCACATATCTTCACAAAAGAGCCAAAGACATCATATTACAGAGATACATGCACGCTCATGTTTCTAGCAGAACAATTCATAAGAGGCAAATTCTGGAAGCAGTCCATATATTCATCAACAGATGAATGGATAAAGAAACTGTGGTATCTAAATACAAAGGAGTACTGCCTGGCTATAAGGGATAAATTCAAGACACTTATAGAAAAATGGATACAAGTGGGAAATACAATGTAAAGTGAAATAAACTAGAAACACAAGCTTAAATACTGTGTGGTATCTCTCATTTGAGTAAGGCAAAGTGTAAATAAAAAAATAAAGGTTTGACCAAGGAAACAGGGAGATAGATCTTTTGCAAATGAGGAGTCCACATACCAAAGGTGAAGAGGAGTTGTACCCTGAATTGGACACTATCACAAAACTGTAGACCCAAGATAACCACAGGCTTGAAATCACAGAAAATTTCTTCCTTTTTTTTTAACTTTGCTATTGGTTTTTGTTGTTGTTCATTTGGGGTTTTTATTGTTTGTTTTTTTATGAGTGTGAACGTGGTTTTTCATTTTGTTTTGTTCTTGTTTTTTCCTTTTTTGCCCTCTTGTCTTCTTCATCAGTTTCCCAAAGCTTGAGTAATTTGCTTTGTCTTTCAGCCTTGCTTCTAATCTCTTTTGCTTCTTTATCTATTTTTCTCCCTATCCCTTTTAAATTTTCTCCTTTTAGGGTAAAATCACTCTATTGAGTAGGGATATTTACTGTTCATAATTGTCTGATTTGTCTTAGATCTTATTATGTAATTATTAATCTTATACCTATGATTAAAGTTGGTATATTAATAGTTACCACAGTTTGTCATTTTCTAGTCTGTGCTTGATACTATTGTTATTACTCATTGTACTACTTTAGCCAAGGTGACATAGTTGCTGTGATCAATTAATCTTCCTTGTATGCTAATACCTAGATTGTCCAGAGGTCATAAACAACACTATACTCCAGTACAAAAGAACTCAGTGCTAGGCCAAATAGGCAGCAGCCTCTCATCCCTAATAAATTGAGACAGACTCAAAAACCAAAAGTAAGCTACAACTAGAAAACATCTCTGAAAAATAGTCATTTCCTAAAAAGGTCTTGATACTAGTAATAAAGCTACTTACCATAAGCAATTTACAAGCCTCAATGCAAAAACCAAATAAACAAAATAAGCAGAAAGTGAGAAAACACAGAAGCAAGATGCAACCCATAACGCCCAACTTGCCCAAAGCAAATCAAGGGGGCACTGAGGTGGAAGAAATAAAAAAAACTTCCCACTTCAATTTTATGAAATGGTGGCAACAGAAATAACAAAATAGACTGATAATCTCTTTTTTAAATTTTATTTTGTTTTAATGGTACATTTTAGATGTACATAGTGATAACATTCATTATAGGGGTTTTGTACCTGTACATGATATATCTTGCTTCTTTTTTTCCCATTCCCCTGATAATCTCTTGACAAAAACAAAATAGAGATAATTTAAGAGACGATGACCATAATGAAGGAAAAGATCAGTGGATCTAGAGTATATACAGATAAAAAATAGGGGAGTTTAGGAAAGATATGGAAACCATGAATGCCTGACATTAAAACAAACAAACAAAAAAACTGGATTCCATAAAACAGACTCAAATAGAAATCCAAAAGATTAAAATTCTACTGAAAGTACATGCAGGAGAGTCAACCAATGTGATGATGGAATATCGGATCTCGAAGACAGACTTGTTGCCAGCAAACATCAAATGAAAAGACCTCGTAAGAATAGTAAAGGACCATGAATAGTCAATCCAACACCTGCTAGATGATGCAAAGAAGACTAATACAAGATTAATGGGAATCAATGAAGAATCAGAAGATAACACAAAGGGTGTAAAAAATCTGTTCACAGAAGTAATACCAGAAAACTTTCCAAGCATGGAAAAAGAACTTGAGATACAGATAAGTGAGGCATACTCAAAAATACTATATCAAGGCGTAGAACATTCAGATTCCAGAAATTCACAAGTACAGAATATTAAAAGCTGTAAACAAAAGAAACAAATCACCTACAAAGGAAAGCCCATCAGAATAACATGAGACTTCACAACTCAACCCTAAAGTCAATGACAGCTTGGAGTAAACTATGTCAAGCCCTAAAAGAAAACAATCTCCATCCCAGATTGATATACTCCACAAAATTATCTTTTGAGATTGATGTAGAAATAAAATACTTCCATGATAAAGAACACCTAAAGAAATTCATGACCACCAAACCAGCACTCCAAAAATTTCTGAAGGATATTCTAGGAAAAAAACCAATTCCAACAATCCCAATAGTATGAGTCAACCAGGCAAAGCAAGCAATTAAACAGAAGGGAAACAAAGGGAACCAACAACAGGAAAATAATATCACAAGGATAAGTCAATACATATCATTTATAAGGATCAATGTGAATGGTTTCAGCTCATCAATCAAAAGAAACAGATTGGCAGAATGGATCAAAAAACAAGATACGACAATACACTGCACACAAGAATCCCATTTAACTCAAAAAAGAAATATATGGACTGAAAGTCAAAGGTTGGAAATCAATACTTCATATGACAGGAACCCAGAAAAAAAGCAGGGGTAGCTATTCTATTTGCAGACAAGGTGGATTTCAAGCCAAGACCAATCAGAAAAGACAAAGAAGGTCACTACATACTCACTAAGGAAACAATCCAAGAGGAAGCGATAACAATCATAAATATATATGCACCAAATACCTGCACACACAACTATATAAAACAAACACTAATGGATATGAAAAATCAGATAAGTACTGATACAATTGTAAAGAGGACCTCGATACCCCACCATCACAACTAGACAAAAAAATCAACAAAGAAATATCCGCGCTGAACCAACCTTTGAACAAACGGTTACCTACAGTGTTCCACTTAACAACAACAGAATATACATTCTTCTCCCACACAAAGGACTTTCTCCAAAACAGACCACATACTAACTCATAGAACATGCTTAAGTAAATGCAAAGGAATTGAAATTATCCCATGCTTATTAGCAGATCATAGGGCAATGAAATTGAAAATCAATAGCAAAGAAATCACAAAACCACACAAACATATGGATATTAAATAACACCCTCCTGAACAACCAATGGCTTACAAATGAAATTTTTTAAAAAATTAAATAGTTTCTACAATTAAACAAAAACACCAAAATGACATACCAGAACTTATGAGACTCAATGAAAGTGGTCCTACAAGGAAAATTTATGGCAGTTAATTCCCACATCAGAAAAACAGAGCAAGCTCAAATAAATAACCTAATGTTGAACCTCAAGCTTCTGGAAAAAGAAAAGCACGCTAAACCCAAAGTGCCCATGAGAGAGGAAATTAAAGATCGAGCAGAAATTAATGCAATCAAGACTAAGAAAACAATACAAAGAATCAATGAACTGAACAGGTGGTTTTTTGAAAGATTAAATAAAATAGACAAACCCTTAGCCAATGTTAACGCCCCAAAAAAGGAAAGACAAGACTCAAATCCATGCAACTAGGAATAAAAAGGGGAGGTCATAATGGATCCTGCAGAATCTAGAAGATTGTCCATACCTACTTGGAGAACCTGTACTCTAATATGATGGAAAACTCAGAATAAATGGAGAGATTCCTAGACACATATGAGTTACTGAAGCTGAATCAAGAAGATATAAAAATTCTAAACAATCCAGTATCAATCAGTGAAATTGAGGAAGTAATTAAAAACTACCAATAAAGAAAAGCCACAGTCCTGGAAAACCACTTAAAGACATTAAATGAAGAAGGAACATGATGACCTACCCAGAGAGATAGAGAGGAAGAGGAAAGGTGCAGGAGGAAGGATGGTAGTGTGACAAAAAGGAGGCAAAAATGGCGAAAGTCTGTGACAAGAGACTGGACCCAGGAAAGAGAAAGGAACAGAGAGTCCATCAGGAGGCCGAGTTGATGGATACAATGATTGCATGGCTGTGAGGGCTAAGAGAAAACGCAAAAATACAGGCTGGTTGACCAAGTGTTGTCCCATGCTGATATCGTAAGCATAACAGGCTTAGAGGAGTGAAAAGAGAGGGAAATGATGACTTGGTTTTTGACTGTGTTACATTTGAGGTATGCAGGATATTTATTAGTACACTGGATGCACATCTAGAAAGGTCTGGAACTCTAGAAAGGTGGTTTGGATATAGAGATTTTGGATTTACCAGACTGTTACATAGGTTGCTTCTGATTGTACTGGAGAGAGTATAGACTAAGAAGAAGGCAGAAGGCAGAATTCTGGAAAACTCTAGGCCATGGCTAGAGGATTAAAATTCCACAAAGATACCTTGAACAAGTGGGCAAAGAAACAGGAAGCAAAGAAAAAGGGAAGAGCAGCAGCAAGACCAGCAAGGGAAGAGTTTCTGAAGGGAAAAGAAGTCAATGATGCCACATGCCACAAAGTACAAGTTCATTCCTTGGACTCAGGTGGTGAGAATAACCTCACCACGAATCACCTAACAAATTAGGAACCCCAGGTTCCTGGCATGTATCTTTTGCTATAATAACTTCAAATAACCGCATTCCTTTCATTTATGCTGTGGGTTTTTGTTTATTAAAAATACTCCCATAAGTGAATCTATAATTATTCCAATACTTTTTAAAAACACTCCCATAATATTTTTCTGTCCTTTTAGATCGATTCCAGAAACATTTATGTTTTCCAGTAAGCCTCACGTTACCTAAATGCAGAGCTCACAAACTTAAATATCTACAGGGACCAGACAAGCCAAATAAATGAGTAAAGCCATTTGATTCTAGGTGGGAAGACCCTCCCCCAGCATCAGAACACACGTCCTACCTACAGAAAAGCAGCTAAGCCAAGTCTCACTGAATGGTCATTAGGGCCAAGTCTTACCAGGTTTTCATGAAAAGCCAGAATTCTGAATTTTTATATAAAATCACCCAATTCTAAAATTAAATTTTTTCTAAACACTTTGTGATCATCACAAAATATTTCAGCAGTCTTATGCTGGCTCATACACATGTGTTTTACTTTTGTTCTATTAAGTACAATACAGCGTTTTAATCTTTACACTGGGGGGAAATTAAATGGGTAAAAAGAAAGGCTCATAAGCACTAACAAAGCAAGATCTAAAACCTAGTTGTTGTCCCAAAAATTTCCTTCCTGTTATTATACAGCCTCTTTACTTAACAAATGCAATGTGCACACAGGTTTGCTAGACATACAAGCTAATAATAGTAACAGGCAGTAATAAATTTAGGAAAGATAGCATAAGCTTCACACTTAATACGATGCTTTCTCTTCTGAAATGTTTTTAGATAAAAGAGTCAGGAAATTACCAATGATTCGTCAAATCAATTGTGCATACCTCATAAATGCTGTTTTAAACGTATAGGACACAATGTCTTTAAGCAAAATGGTAATTTAGTAAGACAAGTATCTTTATAGAAAGTTTGTAAAATAACATCAGGTAGCTCTCTTCAATTTCTGGAGAAAAGTTTAATTACTGCTGATAGAAAGCTGACTCCAATTACTAAGACTGTGTTTCACAGTACAGACTGTATATCAGTTCATTCATTCAACATATATTGTGAGCCTACAATTTCCTGTTCAGTGGAGAATTCCCAAGCTCACAGGTATATATCCAAATTATTTCCATGAAACAGGGAGGTAAATGATAAGGAAGTCTAAAAGGTAGGGACTGGCATAGCTCATTTACCTTGCTCCTGTTAACAGACCTCTAAGTGACATGTTGATTTTGCAAAATATGGGTACAACAGCCTCCGAGCCAGGGGGGTGGGGGGATGTTCTGACTGCAGGGAGCAGTGCTGAGAAACTCAACACGAGTCTGTTCTTTCCCATCCTTCCCTGCTCAAGCAACTTTTGGCTAGAAAGTCCTCCGACCTGACACTCGGCCCATTTTTATCTTCCTTTTGGGAGTCACGAACTGATCTGAACGTGAAGGGGTCCTCTGTCCCAGGAGAGGCGAGCCTCGCGGGCGGCCAGCGCGGGCACCGGCCCATCCGACCTAGCGGCGTCTGCACAAACCCAACCCGAAGGTCAACCCACCGTCTGCACCGCGCAACATTCACAGCGCGGCCAGAACGCGGCCTCGGGGTGTCACCGGCCTGGGCTGGCTCCGGCCGGGCCTGCGCTCCCGGGGCGAAGTGTGACGACCGCCGGGCCGCCGCCACGCAAGCAGGTCACACAACGCTCACCTTCACAGCCAGCCCCCGGCCGCCCCCCGGCCTGCTGGCCCTGCGTCTGCGCCGGGGTCGAGACCCACAGCCCGGCGCAGAAGGCCACCACGGCAGCTGGGCTCGCGCACCGCATGCCGACCCGCAGGGCGTCCGCCTCGCACCAGCTCTGCGGGCACCCGAGGCTACAACGCACTACACGACAGGCCTTCGCGGGGACGAGAAGGCATCTGCCCGGAGTTGCCAGGGCGAATGACGCAACTCAACCGGGAGTTTCCATTGGCTCTCACGAAAGAAACACGGGAGGGGGCGGAGCGAAAGAACCTCTTCCCATCCCTCTGTTCTAGAGCGTGCGCACTGCCACACGCACGTTGCGCGGCCTCAGAGGACCGCGGAGAGACACACTAAAGCTATTCGCCGGCCGGCGTGAGGAAGGGCGGGACCTTCGCGCTGATTGGCTGCGAGGCTGGAGCCCGCGACTCAGTGGGCGGGCGGGAAGCGCGGTCTCCGCGGTGCCTGAGGGGGCTGCTCGGCCGCTGGCGGCCTTCGGCGCGGGGGAGTTCGTCGTTAGTGCCGCCGCGGTCCCCGCCGCCTCATGGCGGCCATCGGCGTCCACCTGGGCTGCACCTCAGCCTGCGTGGCCGTCTATAAGGTGAGGCCCGGGCCGCGGGATTCACGTCGGCCCTCCATCCTCGTGGCGCCGGTCGGTTGCAGCTTGAGGCCTGCGCGTGGGCGGCCTGGGAGCGCCGCGCGGAGTGGGGCTGCTGTGGGCAGCGACAGGCGGCATCTCCGGAAGGCCCGCAGCGCGAGCCGAGGCCGTGGGCAGCGCCGGTGCGAGTCTGGGGGTGTCGCGGCAGCAGGGTGCTCGGAGGGTCAGGGAGGACGGGCCGCGGGGTGCGCAGCGGGACGGGGGAGGTGGCCCGGGGCGCCGGGGTTCGGCGCCGTCGTGGTTGCGAGGATTCCCGGCGGGCTCGCGGGATGCCCTGGCCATGGATGCCGGAGCGGTCTGGGCTGCGGTTCCTGGAGCGGCGTCCTTGACGCCTGGGTCTCGGGATTCCGGAGGGGGCGGTGTCCAGGACCTCGTGGCTCGCCAGGCTGGGTCCGAAGGCCCGGGGTCCGGAGGGGCTGCCTGGTGACTTGGTAGAGCGCGAGCGAAGAGCTTGGCGTGGAGCTGTGACCTTTCTGTCGTCTGTATGGAGGCAGGAGGAACCACGACAGTGCACACCCCTTACTGGCCGCCCCTCCGTATACGCGTTACAGGATTTGTAGGATCGATCGAAAGGGAGTAGTGCTACTTCAGGTGTAGAAGAAGGAAGAAAGATGTGTTTGTGGGAGAAGGAAGCGAAGCAGAAAGAGTGATGTAATAATCACCGTTATTATTATTGTGTATGGAAATGTTAGGTTTGATCTGATTGTTGACTATGCATAGCAGTCTGAAGAAAATGGTACAGTTCTTCGTGGACTGTAGGCCTTCTATAAAATCTAGATTATTAATAATGGTGACTAAATGTATAAGTTTAGGGTATTGATACAATAGTTTTTCTCTCCGCCTAGATGGCAAAGTATCTAATACGGCTTATACCTAATGAGGCTATATATTTCATTCTAAAAACTAATACATTTGTGGGGCTGGGGATTTAGCTCAGTGATTAGAGTGCTTGCCTTGCAAGCACAAGGGCCTGAGTTTGATCCCCGGCACAAATAAATAAATAAATAAATAAATAAATAAATAAATAAATAAATAAATAAAAACTAATACATTTGTATGTTTTTCTTTAGGATGGCCGGGCTGATGTCGTTGCAAATGATGCAGGTGATAGAGTTACTCCAGCTGTTGTTGCCTACTCAGAAAACGAAGAGGTACTATTTTCCTTTTTGTACATGAAGATAATTAAAAATTACATGCATTACAACATGTTGCTCTTTTTCAGGTGGTTGGACTGGCAGCAAAGCAAAGTAGAATAAGAAATATCTCAAATACTGTCATGAAAGTCAAGCAAATCCTTGGCAGAAGGTATGGAACAAAATAATACTTTACAATATGGTATCTAAAATGCATTTATTTATTCTAAGTGGAATGTAAAATAAAACTAGAAACACCACAGCTTGTTATTTTGTTGCTTTTATGACTGAATCATTTCAGAGAGTACTCCAGTAGGTTATTTTCTTTTGAGCAGTGTTGAATCTTAAAAGGATGGCATTCACTCAGATATTTGATTCTTCCTGACAAGTTAGTCAGTATTGATAAATAGGAACACTCATTTACCTTTGACATTTTGTCTCATTCAGAGGTGGTAATTTTCACCTTTTTGTACTTGGTAATAATTACGATTTATAAAAATAACTAATTTTTAACTGAAGGAACTTGATGGATTTTGTGCAAATGTGAAGATGTCCTTGCATGGTGGTTGAATTTCGCAAAATCTATGGTACTTGGTCATAATTTATGTAGATGCTATTGATTTTCTTCCTCAAGGCCTTTTGTGACTCTTTCTGGGAACTGACTTTTCCAGTTGGCTTACAAACTTAATCATTAGAGAAACAGCTTAATTAATGTCTTATGTAAGAATCAGGTTAATCATCTGTTGTAACTTTAACTAGAAGATTAAAGAGGCTTGCTTCCCCAGACTTCTGTCTCCTCAAATTATAGATTACCATAATAATTAGGGGTTATCATTTTCACTAGAATAGTAGTACTTGAAAGAGTAGTTTTAAATTTTCAAAGTGCTTTTACATCTGTTATTCTATTTAAGCCTCTCAATATCCTTGTAAAAATTGATAGGACAAGTAATGTGTCTCCCACTTGTAGATGAGAAAATCAAGGTAAGTGGAAGGTGTGGCAGTTAGAGAGAGACTACAGCTCAGGTCTCTGAACCCTCACCCAGGTTCTGTCCTTTATACACTAACCACTTACCACGGTGGGCCTTGTGCTTGCTAGGCAGTTGCTGTACCACTGAGCTACACTCGAGCCTTTCTGTTTCATTTGATTGCAAGTCATTTCCTTGTACTGATTCTAGGATTTGGAGATTGTAATTAAATTTAATACTTCTACAGATATTTTTATATTAGTATTTTTTTTCCTTATGGTTTCTCTAGAGTAAGCAAAAAGCTACAGTATTTTAGAGAGAATTCAAGTTTTTGTGATGATAGATATATTCGTGTGTCCTTTACCTGTTGATAAAACCTAGTACAAAGCATATTAAAAATAAACTGGTTAGTGTCGAATATTTCCAAATCATATACTCTGGGAAAAAGCAAAGAATTGTAGTAGATCTTGAAGCCAGAATCACTGGGTTGCTAACAATTTGTTTTTTAATTAAACTTTAATTTGAGATAATTGTAGTTGGCTTGGCTGTTTAAGAAAAAATAGAGGCATCTAGTGTGTTATTGGATTTCCCACTCCCCCACTGGTTACAAAATTGTAGTTTAATATCACAAGTAGGAAACTGACATGGATACACTCAAGATACAGAACATTTGTATGGCTCTGTCCCTTGGTAGCCAACATGTATTGGGGGCAGATAGAGTAACGAAGCAGCTATTTTCTGCCTTATGCTCAAAGCTTTGTATTAGAATGGCTTAAGCTTATTTTTCTGGTCCTGAGAGTTACTGTTTAGCAAAGGAGCACAAGAATGGCAGTCACATAGCCATAGCATGATACCTATCGTAAGACCTAGAGTTAGTTTCCTTGGGGTCCAGGTTATTTTCCCATTCACCTGTCTGCTCATCAGACAGTGCTGGTTTGCACATACACGTAGTTGTACCAGTTGTCAGCCTTGGAAGCATTTGGCTCTTTGTGGAGAGCCCATCCTTTTGTTACCAAACCATTTGAACCCTTGGTCCAGTGCCCACATTGGGTGAACAGGATCCCAAAGGTGGGCTTTCTCAGTCTTGGGCTCATACCTGTTACTCTTGGGTAGCACTGCTTAACTTGCTGCCAAAATGATCCTTACACCCTTCCTGTAACTCTCATTCCCCTGTGGCCTTCCAGCCAGAAATGCGGTCCTTGGACCTGACTTCTCAGCAATTAGCCCTCAGAGGGAAGAATCGGCTGGCTCCTGAGAATACGCTGAGAGCATACAGAGCTTCCCCACACCTTCACATTTGCACCTTGCTGCCCAGGCGCTTGCTTCAGTAGCCTCCTTCCCAGCCTACTATGGCCACTACCAATAGCAGTGCGGGCATCCGGTGGTCCAGACAGGAGACACGAACTCTTCTCTCCATACTAGGTGAGGCAGAGTATATTCAACGCCTCCAGACCGTACATCACAATGCGGATGTCTATCAGGCTGTGTCTAAGCGAATGCAACAGGAAGGCTTCCGCCGCACCGAACGTCAGTGCCGCTCCAAGTTTAAAGTTCTGAAGGCATTATATTTAAAGGCTTATGTTGCTCATGCCACAAGCATGAGTGACCCACCACACTGTCCGTTTTATGATACATTGGATCAGCTTCTTCGAAATCAGATAGTGACTGACCCAGACAACTTAATGGAGACTGCTGCTTGGGCCAAGCACTGTGATCAGAACTTAGTGGCCTCTGGCACACCAGAAGAGGGAACCAGCATTCTGAAAGCAAAAAGAACTCAGGCAGCTGATCATCAGCCTATCTTGAAAACAGTTAAGGAATCAAATGAGGATTGTCAGCTGAGAATCAGTCACCAGATGCAAGAAACCAGTGACCTCGAGGACTCCTGGGATGAATCCTCGGGTGCAGGTAACTCTCAGGCATGTGCAGGATTGGGGACTGAGTTGCTTGATTCTAAACAAGAATGAACACTGGGATAGTGCCCACTTCAACACAGCCTGTTTCTGCCTTGCCCCACTCTCTTTTTTTCAAACCTAATAGTAAAATAAAGGCTCTAGGTTTAAAAAGCTATAACCCTAGGTATGTAAGGTGTTAGAACTGTTGAAACCCAGAAGACGTACTCTAGAAATAAACTAGTTTCGGCATTGTCGGTAATGAGTAGTTAACACTATGTGGGGAAAGAGTGGGTTGAATAGCTGTATGGAAAGGGATTCTGGAAGGCAAAGGGGAAGTTTTGGAGGAGAGATTACAACAGGCAAAATGTTCAGCGTACAGAAAGAATTTTTTCCATCCCCTTATGGAAAGAGGCCTTACCAGGAACAACCCTAGTTTTGTGACTCTCAGCTCTGCTGCTGGCTTTTTGCATTCCCTTGGCAGGAATGTCCTCTCTGCAACATTGTTGCTTTGTTTTTCAGGGTGCTCTCAAGGGACCCCCAGCTACAGCAGCTCCCACAAGCTTTTCAGAGGCACAGTTGCTCCCTGTCAGAGCAGCCCCATGGCCAGACTGGGTGAGCCCAGTCCCTCCACCAGCACCAGCCGAAAACCTCCTGGTGCAGCCTCCACACTGCAGCCTCCAGTCTTCTCTTCCAGACTTGGTTTTGTCTCTGGTGGGGATAGGCCTGTAACCAATGAGCCCCCACCACGGTGGGCAAGGCGAAGAAGGCGGTCAGTGGCCAGGACTATTGCAGCTGAGTTGGCAGAAAACAGGAGATTGGCACGAGAACTTTCAAAGCGGGAGGAAGAAAAACTGGATAGGCTAATTGCTATTGGTGAGGAGGCCAGTGCCCAGCAAGACACTGCCAACGAGCTGCGCAGGGACGCCGTCATCGCAGTCAGACGCTTAGCGACGGCAGTGGAAGAGGCAACTGGTGCTTTTCAGCTAGGGCTTGAAAAACTGCTTCAGAGGCTGATTTCAAATACCAAAAGCTAGGAACTGATTACAAAAGGATACATTTCCTAAACTGGAAGAAGCCTACTTCCAATGTCTGGTACCCTGACTCTTTTTCTGTGTCCTCAGACGAGAGAGATGAATCATTAATATACAGAGTGGTAGGGGTTTACCTCGAATTCCTTTTCTCAAGATCCTTCTCTAATTGAAAGACCTAAAAAATAAAATTAAATTGAAAAAAACAAAAAGAAAGACCTTCCTGAAATGTGAGGGGTGGCCTAAGAGAAAGCAGGTGGAGCCAAGGCCAAGAGCTGGTTTGTCCTCGCTTTGTTGCTGATGTGAGGCAGTCTCCTTTACCTCTCTACGACAGTTTCCTCATCTGTAAAATGGGGGACAGATAATAAATAACTCCTCCGTATACTCTGATTTCTCTTGATCGTATAAATCTCTCACCTTTAATAAATAACTCCTGCCCTGCCTACCTCACAGGGTTGTTGTGAGGATCAAATGGCTAATAGATGTGAAAGAGCTTAAAAGCACTCTCTGTATGTAAGTTACCAATGCACATGACCTTGGCTGAGGCAGGACTAGGGCGAGCACCTTAGTTCACAAAATACAGAAGCATGGTCCCATACCGTGACCTCATTGCTTGAATCTTTACTAGCTTAATTGACTGCTTCATGGAGTTTCAGATTTTAATTTTCAAATCCCTCCGTGGCTTATTAGACTAGGATAAACACATGTGTTTGTACCTTTACCTTTTTAGTTTCACTGCTGTGGCTCTGACGGGTCTACTGGTAAGCACTCACAATCGTCAAAAAAGCATTCCCTCCTTCATTTTACTAGTTCTTGTCCCCTGTCAAGATAATATAATTAAGAACTGAGGATCACAATTAATAGTAGGTTGTGGTTCATGTTGATAATCTTTAATATGATGAAATATTGGCTGTTTCATAAAACAGTAAATGTAAGTAAATTCTTTGCATTTTATATTATTTGGGTCCCTTTTTATATATTTGCTATATCTTTAAATTTTGGTTGCCATTTGAACGTTGTGGAAATAATTTGGATTGTATCAGTTGTCGGTCTGCTTTTAGTTAATTTCATTTCTCTTAGCTGGTTCTGGTTTTGGTTTTGGTGGTTTTAGCCTAGTATAGAGGACAAGCCTTAGAAAACTTTCCTTCTGGGTAACTTTCCAAGGTCAGTTTCTCTGAGATGGTGTAGACAGAAGTTCATCTCAGTTAATGGCATATGGTAGAAGAGATCAGCTTTGTTTTTCCCTCAGCTTTGAGAATACTGGGGGGTAGTATGGATGAGACCACCTGTGATAAGACTTGTAAGCACAAGTGCTCAACAAATGCACCTTCCACCTCAACACACATTCTTTGGGAGAGATGAAGCGGCATATCCAGTTGTCTTAGAAAGCCATTACTGGCCATCACTATTTAGTTAACACTTTTAGTGGTTTACTTAGTACTTTCAGGAAATATAAATAGGAATCTTTGGGATTTAAAAAGAGTACTTTTCAGGAAATATAAATAAGAGTGTTTGAGATTTAAAAGGTTTTCCCGCAATCAAGAATCTGGGGAGGAAACAGCAGGTGTGTTTGGGAAGTTTTACATATTCCGGGCAGGGATGCTTATCTAAATGCTAGAAATGTACATAGGTGAAGGAACTGTCAGAACTACAGTAGGCCCTATCACAAATGCCATAGGTGGCTAGCAAGGAAACTGCCAAGGTGAATGCAGGATGGGAGTGTGGAGTGGCTGGGGTAGTGCATTGGAATCTAGTTAAAACTCCTGGACTCTAATCCTGGCACCCTTTATTTCATTGGGCAAATCACTTGCCCTTTTTATGCCTCAATTTCTCTGTCTCTAAAATGACAGATTTAGACCAGCTGCTTTTTTCTAGTACCTTTCAATTCTAAAAACATTTTAAATAATATAAAAAGACAATGAAAATGGAATTGTAATGTTTTCAGTCATAGCATCATATTGGTATATATTGGAAATTCTGGTAGTATTTTAAGGGGGCATTCTACAGTGTTAATGTTAATATATGCATGAACACCTCGAAGAACCAGATCAGACACAGATTTCTTGCTTTCAAAAAGTATGTTAAGGCATTGAGACACACACACAGACACACACACACACACACACACACACCCCTGTCTTAGGCCTTTATGGGGAAGGATATGTATCGCTTATAACTGGAAGTCACTGACATAGATTGAATAGATTTTCTGGGAAAAAAAGGAAGTGCTTGAGAGTTGGACCTGTACCTTGTAAATCTAATGACAGTGGATAGGCGGGGATTTTATTTGAAATACAAGAAGTGCTGAAGAACGGAAGTGGAGTTAAAGTTTGGAGGTACAGTTATGAAAATCTAATGGATGAAGTGCCACAGAATGGGAATAAAACTCGAGAGGTCCTAACAAAGTAAACAGAAAAATATGCTAAGAATATCAAGGGGAGAGAGGTTGCTGGCAGCAAGCGGAGAGTCCTGCCTGAGCTCCACACGTCCAGCCCTGCTACCTGGACAGCCTCACATAGCCTTTCACAGCTGCTCGGCTCAGGTTCCTTCCCTAAGTGAGATGGAGTCCTCCCTACCTCACAGGGGTGTTGTGAGGACTCAGAGAGCAGCTGAATGCAAAGTGTGGTGAAGACACGTAGGCACTGAGTGTAGCGGGAGCAGGGCAGAGACCCTGGTGACCATCAGAGGTGTTTGGGAGGAAGGGGAAGAGAAGCAGCACACTGGGACCCTTGTGATGCGATGGGAGGGCTGATGCTGTCTCGTGAAGACCGCGATATGCTTGTGTGTACCAGCATCCCACCACCTCTGTTTCTGTTCAGTCATTTAATCCTGCAGTGGACAAATAAAGTTTTCACTTGTATGTAGCTGTGGGTTTGTCCGCTACTTTCTGGTGATACCTGTGCTGCTTTGTCACCTCCATTCTCTGCTTTTGAGTCTCCACTGTCTTGCCTCTGTATGGCCTCAAGAGTTGCATGTGCTTTATGTCCTCAGATGAGAAACAGACCCTTTTGAATGGAAGTTGAGAAATAGTTTTCCATTTCTAAGAGTTCTATAAATCCATAAAATACCTTTGCTTAAAAATTATCCCATTTGAGTAGTAGAACACCCACACACAGTAGGATAAATTATCCTGGTTGCCTTAAATTCTGTCCTGAAGAAAATAACCTGAAAGTGTCATGCTTGAAATTATGGACACACTTCCATCTTTTTTTCCTACTCTTAAAATACTCATCTGGGATGTAGTCTGAATGATTTAGTTAAAGGGAAGAGCAGAAGGTTCAATGGGAAAAATGTTAAACTTTGTGTAACGAACATCTAAATGCCAGCCTGTCATGCCATTAATTAACTGTGTCACTTTCACCAAGCTCCTCCTATTAATTGATAGTTTGGTGATGGAAAGTATTCCACGGTTCTAAGCCCGATTAGTCCATTTTGTCTTCCTTTTATTTACGTGGATTAAGATCTTCAAGATGTTCTGGGGGTTGGGGACTTAGCTCAAATGGTAGAGCGCTTGCCTGGTAAGTTCAAGGCCCTGAGTTCGATCCCCAACACCAAAAAAAAAAAAAAGTTCTGTAACCCTTCCACAATTAACTGCTATTAATTTTTATCTGTAATGAAACACTTGTTTCTTTATAGAGTAGTCCTAGCTTTTTGGAAGACTACTAGGAAGGATACTAATTCATTTCATCTTTATTTCTAGGTGAAATTAAGCCGAGGATCAGAATTTCCTATCCTTTCAAGGGGCAGAATTACAGTGGTCATTTACAGTACTAGTGGGAGACAATGTGCTAAAGTATAAACAAGAATTGCTTGGAAGAGAAGACCTGGGGCATTTGGTTCTGCTCCTTAGTATGAGTCATTGCCCCTCTGTGAACTTGTTCATCTCTAAATACCCACCAAATTTACCCCATTCAGGTGTGGTGAGGATCAAATAGGTGAACATGTTCTGTAGTGTGAATGAATTGGTATTGCTGTCTTAAGTGACATAAGGCCAGTCCACTGTTTTTATTTCTTCTTGTCATATACATTTAGTACTTAGCATGGGACATTATTGTAGACTGTCTATATATGGGTATATACGGATACTATAGAAACTCTGCATTTCACTGTATACAACATTTATTCTTGTGCTCAATCTTTTGCTTTTGGATGTTGATTTCTGTTTAGAAACCAAGCAACAAAGATGATATCAATAAGGCCTGCCCTCAGTTTCTAGTCTTACCTCCTTTTGTCCTTACTATCTTAGTGGTTGGATCTTTAGGATCGTAGTGTGAAAGTATGTGACATAAAATCAGTGATATGGTGAAAAGTCACCCCAAATGTACAGCATGGTCAGCACAAGAGTTACTTGGAAATGCAAAGATTAATACTTTAGGAGAATTACTATAACCATCATAAATATTGCATGTAATTCTAATTTCTGTAATATGCTTACTATTGAGCAGTCTGATAATTTTGTTTTGAAAAGTACAATCTTTAAACCTTATATAACTTTGATACAAATTTTAATACTTAGCTATCTTTCTGTCTTTCTCTCATGGACAGCTCTGATGATCCACAAGTTCAGAAATACATCGCGGAAAGTAAATGTTTAGTGAGTATGATTCTGTTACTGCCTCCTTGTTATACAAAGTGACTGCCAAAGGTCATGACATGTGATGTTGATTTTAAATGTTGCATTTCTATTAAAATTCTTCCTTATTTAGCCCAATTATAATTTCTTTTATAGGTCGTTGAAAAAAATGGGAAATTACGTTATGAAATAGATACTGGAGAAGAAACAAAATTTGTTAACCCAGAAGATGTTGCCAGACTGATATTTAGTAAAATGAAAGGTATTGAGCAAAAGAGATAGTGTTAAGTTTTAAAAATTGACCTTGGGGTCGGGGATTTAGCTCAGTGGTAGAGCACTTGCCTAGCAAGCAAGGCCCATTTCGATCCCCAGCATGCAAAAAAAAAAAAAAAAGTTGGCCTTACCAAAGTAGGGGTAATTTTGGATCTTGGGAGACATGACTGAGCAGATTAGCAGTAAGGAGGCCTAAACTATATACCTGGTTTGGCCACTTGCTGGCCTTGTGACTTTGCCTTCTATGACTTGCCTTCCATGATTGTGATTTCCCTTAAGTACTGGTTGAATCTCCCTCATCTGAAATGCTTGGGGCCAGAAATACTTGAGATTTCAGGGTTTGGGTTTTTTGTTTTTTGCCGGGGGGGGGGGTTGGGGATATTTTGCATAGATCTAACTGGTTGAACATCCCTAATCCAAAACCCTGAACCCTTCTGAGCATTGATTTGGAGCATTTCAGAGTTGAGATTTTCAGATTAGGTGTGTTCAACCTATAACATAAATGGATGGGGCCAAATTAACACTTTGAAAAATTTTTGAGACTTAGCAGCCAAATAAACATGGCAAGTGGTGAATATCTTTCTTCAAGATTAACAGTACACTCTCAACAGTAATTTAGGCAGATGAAGTAGGTCTGGTTTTATCACCACTTCAGACAGAGGGCAATGAATTGAGCAATGTTCTGTGGAACAATTTGGGAAATTCTGGGGTGGATTATTTATAAGGCTCATTTCTGCTCTGGGATTGTTAGGAATTGTGAGGCAGAAGGCAGGCCTTACATACTGAACTAACATGATGTGTCTTCATAGTTGGCTCATCGGAAGCTCAGTCTCTGTGGGAGCTAATCTAATCTGAAGATGGTTGAAACTGAGGCCTAATTTTGGCTCTCTGGACAGTACATAGTTCTAGGTCTACAGCTGTCACCAAAACCATCATGAAGTACAGGAACTATTACATGATTTAAGAATGCAGGAGAATAAATTGACAGGGTGGGGAAATGAAGTGAATTGAAACATTTGTTCAGTGAGATCTTTGGCATAAATTAAGCCTCAGCAAGTATTACTTGACATTTTTCTATCATTAGAATTTTTATATTTTTGCTAGATGTGGTGGCTCACACCTGTAATCCCAAAACTTGGGAGGATGAAGCAGGACTGCCATGAGTTTGAGGCCAGCCTGGGCTACATAGTGAGTTCAAGGCCAGCCTGAACTGCACAGCAAGACTCATCTCAAGAAAATAAAAAAATGTATTTTTATGTTTTTTAATGTACAGAAACAGCACATTCTGTTTTGGGCTCAGATGCAAATGACGTGGTTATTACTGTTCCATTCGATTTTGGAGAAAAGCAGAAAATGGCTCTTGGGTAAGTATAATACCAAATTTGTGTTGCTTAAAGAAATGCAAATTTCACAGTATCACTACGTAGATAAAATTATATTTAAAAATACCTTAAGATAATAAAATTGTGTTGTAAATACAATCACCTTATATGGTGATAATCATTTCCTTTTATGAAATATCAAGAAAACATCAGATTAGATATGGTTTACCCTCTTAGCTGTTTTCATGGGAAATTTTCTTAATTACTAGGTAAACTGATATTTATGAAATCATTGCCTGTTTCATGTAATTAAGGTTTACGTGGGAATTATGTAAGAATATGCAATCATAGAAAATATTTGTGATTATTTCTTCATCTTAGATTATAACATCTAAACCAAAAAGTTACATTGTTTTTATAGGTGATCAGGCAAATGTAATTAGCATGCACACATGCCTTTGCTTTGGTGGATGGGGTTCCATTTGGGATTTTGGCAAGCACTGAAGTGACTTTTTTTTTTTTGGTATTACTGGATATTCAGCCTAGGGCCTGCACTGAACTACAACCCAGCCTTTTTTTATTTTTTATTTTGAGACAAAGTCTCACTAAGTTACTGACTGCTTGGGCTGGGCTCAAATTTTGTAATCTTCCTCCCTCAGCATACCAGAGTGCTGGGATTATGGGTGTGTGCCACCACATCCAGCTGAAGTTGCTTCTGAGAGAGAATTGTCATAGTTTAAAAATTGTGACTTTAGATTAAAGAAATTGGAAAAATTCTAAAGTATTTCATAAATTTATCTTAATCTCTCCATGGGCATTTTTTTCTCATTCAACTCAAATTAAGCCACATTTTATTCAGAATTGAGTACATAAAGATAAATAATACATGGTTCTGACCTCACAGAATTAGCAAGACAGTTACAGTAGAGGGTGGTAAATGTTTTGAATGGAAAATTCTGGATAACAAGGCAGGGCACCCCTCCCGGATTTTGAAAGCCCAAAAAGACTCCCAGGAAAAGTAAACTTTTTTTCAGCATGGACACTTTTAAGAGCTTCATTTTTATTCAGTATAAGCATGTATCTTCTTCGTCAAGAAAATGGACTCTGAACATTGTAATGTTAAACAGAAAGTGAACTTGCGGAATAACTTCCATGTCACATGTTCTATTTGCTTCCTTCCAGAGATCATTATACTTCTTGTCTGCTTGTGAAATCTTATTTGCTATGGCATAAATTTTTTAGTACAGCATTTCTTAAAGTATAAGATTTAGCATGTTGTGATATTAAGTTCACTAAAAGCAAATTGTTCACAGAGAAGCAGCTGGAGCTGCTGGATTTAATGTTTTACGATTAATACATGAGCCATCTGCAGCTCTTCTTGCTTATGGAATTGGACAAGACTCCCCTACTGGAAAAAGGTAAAAACTGTATTTGCAGTTTTAAGTCTTTTCAATGCACAAGCATTGTAGATTATAGCAATTACATAAATAGTGGCTGTTATGTGACGCAGTGGTCCCTAACCTATAAGGATGAAAAATACTGAAACACTCATCTAGAGTTTTTCAGATAGTTGAGAAAAAGTGCTGTGAAAGCAGAGAAATGATATCACAGGAGGGAAGGCTGAGCTTTTCTGCCTTTCTCTTATTGCCTTCATTTTGTGCCTATTAGACGAAGATCAAAAAGTTACAGATCTGGCCCACTTCCAACACAAGCCAGGACACTTGATGTTGCCAGCATTTCCGGTGATTACTCATGTTTAGGAACAGTGGGTGCTATTTTGTGTGCATTTGACTTGGCAGAAGATGAGTGGAAATCTAGGGTGAAGATTTCAGACTTCAGACCAACTCAGCTCTAACTTAGCCATCAACAATAGTCTATAGATCTGATAGCCATGAAACTTTGGAGAAATTAATTCAGATAGTGTGTTAACTTTCCCTAATTATTTTACCTTGTTCAGTTTCTCACAGTTAAAGAAATTAATATGTATCTGTCACTTAGAGATTATTTTTATGTAAATTAGATAAATACAGAAATATCAGATATTATAAATTTTGATACACAGGAAATAGGGAATTAGGTTCTAGTTTTGCATCTACAGAACAGGTAACTTGCATAATATTAATTTATAGAAGAATACAGAATATAATAAAATATATTTAACAGAATAATTTTATGATTTAGAATTTCTATATTCAGTTCTCTTAAAATTCATTATAATCTCTAATCTCTTCCTGATTTACCTTGAAAATAAATGTTTTGAACTCTGCCTACTCAGAATACAGTTGTACATGTATTTTTCAGTGTAACAAGATAAAAAAGAACTTGGATTCAGAATATCTAGGTTCAAGGCTGAATTCATCACTGAGTCACTGTAGACAGTAATTCATTTGAGATTTTCAGTTTCCACATTTGTATTTTAAAAGGATTAAATGATTTCTGTTGGGCAGCCTAGCTTTAAAATGTGGTTCTGTGATAAATTACACACCTTCTTCTTCTCTCGAAGCAATGTTCTGGTATTCAAGCTTGGCGGAACATCCTTGTCTCTCAGTGTCATGGAAGTTAACAGTGGGATGTATCGGGTTCTTTCAGCAAATACTGACCATAACATCGGAGGCGCACACTTCACAGCAGCCTTAGCTCAGTATCTGGCTTCAGAGTTCCAGAGGTGAGTACTGATGCCCTGGGCAATGCATTTTTATTAAAGGTGCCTGTCAAGTTTTCTTTTTCCTTTTATATTTTAAATTCCTCTGCTGCAGAGGAACGTGTGTTCCTCCTTTGTGTAGAAGCTGGATGTTTTTACCTCTGGAGTTACAATGTCCTGGGAAGCGGAGGACTGGCTGCCTGGTCCAGTGTGCGTGGAGTTTTCCCTTTGTGCACAGGGCTCATCAGCCACTGAAATGTATGAACTCAGAGCTCAATGATTTTTTTAAATCATCATGAATTGCTCTTTCTTTCTCTTTGGTTTTTTTTTTTTTTTTTTGGTGGTACAGGGGATTAAACTCAGGGCCTTTGCACTGTACTGTATCCTCAGCCCCTCTTTATTTTTATTTTGAGACAGCATCTCAGTAAGTTGCCCAGACTGGGTTTGAACTTGCAATCCTCTGGCCTCAGCCTCCCAGAGTGTGGTATCACAGGGGTAAACCACCGCACCTGGTGATGAGTTGCTTGTCAGCGTTGGCACTGGGGCCTCACGGCCTTCTGAACAGTTTTTAAAATTTTGTACCTGCTGGAGTTGTGTTAGCATCATGTTTCAGTGAGTTAATGTCTCTTTTGTTTTGTTTTGAGTTGCTTTTGAATTTTTGAAACAGGGTCTCACTATTTAGTTCAGGCTGGCCGTGAACTTACTATGTTGCCCAGGCTGGCCTTGAACTAGAAGCAATCCTCCTGCCTCAGCCTCCTAAGTGCTAGGATTGCAGGTGTGTGCCACCAGGCCGGCGAATTAATGTCTTATGGAGTATTTAATTACTAATCTACAATAGGTAATATTTTAGTCTTATTACTGGTTATAATTACTCGATTTAAATTCTTAATTCTGTTTGGACATAACAAGAATCTAATATATAAGATTGTATTTTAGACCTTGCTACAGTAAAAAAAAAAAAAATAGTCGAAATCATCTTTTATTTACAAGGTAGACCAAACTCTTCAGTTAAAAATGTCTTGAAAAACTGTTAATTTCTTACTTACTTAAAAATGACCTATACTGCTTTTTATTACAAAGGTGTTGTTTTAAGAAAGCAAATGATCCCCACCAGCATTTGTTATTGTTTGACTTCCTAATGACTGCCATTCTTTCTAGGGTAAGGCAGAATCTTAGAGTTGTTTTAATTTGCATTTCTCTAATAGCCATAGATTTTGAATATTTTTTCATATGTTTGTTGGGCATTTGTATTTCTTCCACTGTGAAGTATCTGTTCATTTCTCTGGCCCATTTCTTGAGTGGGTCATTGATTTTATTTTATTTTATTTTATTTTTTTAATTTTAAACCAAGAACATGTATTGGTACATTTTACATATAATGGTTACATTCATCACATTTATTTTGTACCTGTACATGATGCATCTTGGTTTTCCTCCCTCTTCCCCGCCCCTCCCGTCTGTTCCCTCCCTCCCTATTTACAGCAGGTTTATTCTTAATTTTCCATATTTTCCCTTTCCCTTTTCTTTCCTTTGTTGCCTTTCTGCTGTTGGTAGGAATGCAAATTCGTACAACCATTATGGAAATCAGTATGGAGATTTCTCAAGAGTCTGAAAGTAGAGCTAAAGACATCATACTACAGAAACACTTGCACAACAATGTTTATAGCAGCACAATTTGTAATAGCTAAATTCTGGAAGCAACCTGTATACCCATCAATAGATAGCTGGATAAACAAAATGTGTATCTATACATAATGGAATACTATTCAGCTATAAAGAATGACAAACTAGAGTCATTTGGAAAATGGATAGACCTGGAAAATATAATGTTGAGTGAAATAAACCAGACTTACAAGCTGGAATACTGTATGGTATCCCTCATTTGAGTGAGGCAAAATACAAACAAAAGAAAAGGGTAAACAGTGGATACAAAAGGCAAAGTGTTAGATATAAGCTAATAGGTAAAGGGTTCAAGGGAACAAGAAGAGGGCCAAGGGGGAGGGGAATGGAAATCCAGAGGAATAATGATGTCTTAAAAATAAGAACCTAATAACCCAAACTTAAAACAGTGACACGTACACTAGGTATTACAGTAACTTTATGTAGTTGTGACTTAATGCTGCATCTACGTGGTTGTTTACATTGCTCACTGACATAAGCAAAACGCACAATGTGCCTGTGATCTGTAAGTTTATGTAATGGCCTGTAAGTTTGTGTTATTTTGGATAAATTTTAATAAAAATCTATAAAAAATAAAAAAAAACAAATGATCATTACTTAGCGAACAGTTCTAAAAATTAATTCATATTGGAGATAGAACTTACATATTTTGTATGTGTCAGATTTCTTCAAAGAAGCAGCTTTAGATGTTTTTGGTTTATGAAAGGTCTCATCAGCTCATTGAGCAGTGATTCTGCTGTGATTGTAAAGGCCGAGTCAGTTATGTGAGTCTCCTGCAATCTGCATTTATCTCACCTGCAAAGAAATGCTGGCTGTTTTACATTCTTCAAAGCAAGTCTGTTATTATGGTTATATAGTACAGCAATTCCAAGCAGTAAGTAAATTGGTTATTCATTTTTCTCAAAGGGACCATCCTTTGAATTGCAGAGAATACTCTTAGGAAAATTTACAGGGACTTAATGCCAAATGGTAATATCTGGAGTATAATTGTCTTAATGATTATGCAGATTTTAGTTACGTGAATTTCTAAATGCCTGGTAATTTTAAACTTTAAAAGTTACATTATTTCGTTTAGATCCTTCAGACATGATATCAAGGGAAATGCCCGCGCCATGATGAAATTGATGAGCAGTGCTGAAGTCGCAAAGCATTCCTTGTCGACCTTGGGAAGTGCCAACTGTTTCCTTGACTCGTTATATGAAGGCCAAGATTTTGACTGCAATATATCCAGGTATAACTGAAGTTCAAAAATAGTAAACTATTCCAAGAACATCTTTATATGTAGTTTTCTCATCTTAGGTTTATTTGAGATTTAATCAATTTACAAAAAGATAATTTTACTGTCTTTACTTTTGGGGGTCCAGATTTTTGTCAGACTAAATAATCGTTCCCCAAATAATTAGTTGTGATTGCTCACCCTGTTAATATAGGCTACAGTTAGCAGTAGTAAAGCAAGATGAGACGGGATTTGATTTTTTTTTTCTAAATTACGGTCGTACTTCTAAGTTCCTAGTTCCTTGTTGTATTAATTCGATGTGGGATTTGCCCATGTTTCCATATTACTTAATGCAGTAGTTCACATTGTGTGACAGGTCATATTTTAAGTATTTTTTCTGTGTACTGATTGAATCCTAGTATCTTCCCTGTGAAGTAGGTACTATTATCATCCTCATTTATACACAAAGAAGCAGAAACAGAGATTTCATTACTTGCCTAAGGTCATACAGATAGTAAATCATGGACCTTCAGGTAAATCCAGGCAGTTTGGCTCCATAGTACATCCTTTTTCACTATTACACTGTACTAAAGATTGACAGCTAACTTGTTTTTGTTTGCTCGTCCACCACCATCAATGTTTTACATTTTAAAAACTTTTATGACAGATTTAATGTGTAGAAGATAATTTGTAAGACCCTTACTTTTCACATAATTCAAAATACTGCTTACAAGATTCAATATTGGGGTTGAAGATTTAGCTTGGGCCCTGAGTTCAATCCCCAGTACCCCCCCACCCAAAAAAGATATGGTATTGCACTGTGCCAGAGATAGAAAAGGTGAATTGAAATCCTTGGTGGGCAGAGTAGCTTTATATTTTTCTATTTCTAGAATATGCAGTGTGATCAAAAAATACAGTGAATGCTTAATTTACTACAGTAAAAGACAAAGTACCACTAGCCCCTCTCAGAATACTCCACCTCACTCTGAATGTAGTTACCCACCGTTCTTGTGCTTCCTGAAGTGGTTCTGGAAGCCCTGCTGGTGAGTGCCTGCAGGTGTGCTGTTATGGCTGCCCTGATGTGCAGAAACGGTTCACAGTGTTTCCCTTCCACAGTCATTTGGGGAAGAGCCAGAAGGTGCACAGTGCCAGATCCCGTGAATAAGGTGGATGAAATCACACCATAACGTTTTTATTTGACGGAAATCATTATGCCAGAGGTCACCATTGTGTTCCTGAGTACAAACTCAGCTTGCACAATTCCATGAAGGCCAAAAACCATCATCATCATTGGTGTGCTTTTTCCACATGAGGAGAGTGGGGTGACTGCCCTTTGAGAACCCTGAACCTTGGTCTCAGCATCGTAACCACAGATGCAAGTCTCAGCTCCTGTGATGACATTTCTTAAAAAGCTGGGATCTGAAGTGGCAAGATTGCAAACGCCCATGAAACTGACAAAATTTCCTGTTACTGCATTGTTAATGGTCCATGTTTTATGGCACACTTTAAAATACCCCTCTTAGCTGTAGCTCACAGCCAGCTGACTGCACCAAACAAGTTGAAACTCATCACACACTGTTGCCAAGGTTCACCGTGCCTTTCTGCTGGGTGGCACGCAGCAGCAGCACTCGTTGCACATCTTAGCACTAAATTTGTCCAAATGCTTAGTATGTGTTGTTGGTTGGTAGCAGTAAATGGAAGGAAATGAAATGTATAATTCTTTCTTTTTTCCAGTCCTGGGAATCATACCCAAGGGCACTATACCACTGAGCTACATCCCCAGATCTTTTTTATATTTTAGACAGGGTCTTACTGAGTTACTGAGGCTGGCCTCAGACTTTCAATCTCCTGACTCAGCCCCCCAAGTTGCTGGTATTACAGGAACCACTATGCCTGTACAGTTCTTCATTAAGGAAACTTTGCCTTTCCCTCAAACATTTCAGTCCAAAAAACATGTTTTAATATCTGTAAATAACACAGATTTAAAAATCACTCAATATATTTTTCATGAACATAAACCTTTCTTAAAATTTTATTGTATGCCAGCATTCAAGCTTCTCACACAGTGCTAAATGACTAAACTTAGGTGCAGTATAGTCTCAAAACTAAATGAAAAGTAATTAGAAATAACTTTGAAAGCTTTAACATACAAAAATAGCAAAATATTTCAAATGATGATTTGATCAGGGCCAGTTTTATTGTTGGGAATGCCTTATATTGGATGTGTATTTTTAGATGTTTTGGAAAGCTTGTATGTAGACCATGAATGAGCAAGACGGCTTTCTACCTGAATTTGATATTAAGTATCTTCTTCATACACAGGGAGATGACTAATTCAGACACACACCCCCAGGGATATCACATTGTTTAACAGTACCCTTTTTAATAGTTCTCTATCATTCAGAGAAATAGCACATTAAGTTTTGGTATTAATTGTCACAAGAAAAAGATGTTTGTTTGATATACTAAGCCTTTCTTCTATGTCTTTCTTTTCTGTCTGTGTGGGTGTTTGTGTTCACACGTGTTATGTGCAGAGCAAGATTTGAACTTCTCTGTTCTTCACTTTTTAATAAATGTATAGACGCAATCCGAGATCTCTTAGATCAAAGTGGATTTACAGCTGATGATATCAACAAGGTAATGCTTTTATATTTTCCTAATTATTTTAGATACAGTTTTAGATTTGGAATTAGCTCTTGGTATGGCAAAAAGTATTTTAATGCAGGTAAGTGTTTTCAGAGCTGGTATTAATGAATAAGGAAAAGTTGCTGGCTTTTGATTAGTGGCTCTGGTGAACTGAATTTTATACGCATGTGTTCTCAGCTTTTCTGCAAAACAGAATAATTCCTTTTTTATTTGTGAGACGAACAGATGTTTGAATGCATCATATGTCCAAAGCATTGTTTTAAGTGCTTTGCATATATTAAACTGCTGAATATTCACAAAATCTCTGTGAGGTAGACACTGTTGTTTATCCCTGTTTTATAGGGGCATGTGGTTAGTAAGCAGTAGAGCCAAGATTTAACCCAGTATCATTCCTGAGTCTGTTTTTATAGGACACCCTACCACATTTCTATTTGCTTAGGTAAGATTTCTGAAACTTTCAGAAACATTCAAATTATTTAATATTTTCCTTTTCCAACAAAATCATTTCTGTCCATTGAACATATAAAATATAAAAGGTATGTGATTTTTTTCATTTTCCTTATTTAAGCAATGAGTGTTCCAATAAGAAAATTCAGAAAATAACAAAAGGCAGGCAGTGTTATATTCCAGAATTTTTCATAACAATTTATATGCATAAGTTTGTTTGCTAGTTGTACTATTAGGGTTTTTAAAAAAATAACTGTTTGAATTTTGTATGTACAATTTTGAATTTCACTCTTTCCTTAATATTAAAATCAATTCCTTTCTCCACATGACTATATAGTCCATATAAACACTTTTTAAATAGGTCGTTAATGTACTAGAAAGGGAAAGGTACCAGTGAGAGAACTATTTTGCTGCTCTCTTACCTAGGGAGAGTCTTTTCCTCTCATCACAAAACAATACTTGTCTTTGGACATGAGCTTTTACATAATTAGGATTAATCATTTAGGAAAATTACTGGGTCAAAAGTATAAATAGTTAAGACTATTTTTACCTCAAGTTACTTTCCAAATGAATTAATATATTATACATTCTTATTATAAGAATTGTTACTGACACTGAATATTGCTGTTTAAAGATAAATTTCTAGTTGGCTGTTTTTTTGAAAAGATGAATTTTCACATTATATTTTGTTGGGGAGTAGTTTTTTTTAGGCATTTATTTGATTTTCTATCTCCTCATGTGCATCCATTTGATAGTCTTTGCCTATTTAATCATTTAAGTCTTAACAGTTTTTAAAAAATTGTGTAAATACTTTAATCAGAATATTAACTGCCATTTACTATAATCTTTTGAGGCATGTACCTTCTGTTTAATTTTGGGCCTGTCATGGAAGAAGGTATTCAAAATACAGAAATTTCATTTATATGTTTAAATCTAATTGATCTATTACTCTGGTTTCTCCAGCTGCATACAGGAAGTTAAAAATGTGAAATGGTATCTAGTTTATTGGCCTTGCTGTGGGAGAAGACAGCGAGGAGCTCTGTGTGGTTTCGGGAGCAGACATTTCTATCTCCCTCCTGTTGCTTGCAGGCAGCTGACCGAGAGCGGCTTATCTGCTGCTGTGGCTCTGCCCTGCTCCTTCTAGGACACACAGGCTAAGGGACACGTGCAGCTCTCCTGGCGGAGGAAGGAGGGAAGAGCAGTGAACATGCCCTGCTTTGTGCGTGTGTGTACCTGTGTCTGCACGTGTCTGTGTGTGGTACCCAGATTGAACCCAGAGCTTTTGTGCCATACTACGATCCTCAGCCCTCGCCAATTCGCTAATTTGCACAAACTGGGCTGGAACTAGCGATCTTCCTGTCTCAGCCCCCAGAATGCTCACATTACAGGAATCAACACCGGGCCCAGCTCATGCACTGCTTCTAAGCATCTCCTTAGATGTTGTGTATGACAGTGTGCTTCCATTCAGTGTCGTGGCCAGGCCTGAAAGTGGGGCAGGGAAATACACCTGCCTACCAAGCCATGGCAGTGGGCAGGCACTGTAGCACAGGGTGATCCTCTTACAGGAGGGGGAATGAGTGATGGGCTTTGCATGCATTAAACCATTTCATTCTCACCAAAGTACTGGATGGTAGGCACTATGATCTGCACTTTTAGATGAGGAAGCTAAGGTTTGCAGAGAGGCAAAATAATGAGCTTACAGTCATAAGGCTGGTGTGTAAGTGACAAGCTAGGACTGGCATTTAGGTGCTCCGCCTCCAGAACCCATGCTCTTTGCAGTTGTGTGTGTTACCGCCTAGTTTTAGTATCTAGATGTGTAGTTTGGTGGTTGAGGGGGGGCAGGTTGGTTCTTTTTTTTTTTTTTTTTGAGCCAGTGTCTCTTGATGTAGTTCAGGCTGGCCATAAATTCATAGCCATCCTCCTGCCTCAGCTTCCTGAGTGCTGGGATTACAGGCATGCACTACAGTGCTAGGCTGTCTTCTGATTTCTTACAGTGAGGAGGACAGGTCTGGGTTCTGGCCTGAGAGTACAGGAGCCTGAGGGTTCCTACAGGGGATATATATTTTCCCTTCTTCCCATGTTTTAGCCCGTTGCCCCCCTTGCAATACAACTGATCCAAGGGCTTTAGCTCTGTGAGAGAGAATACACAGCCACCTGTCTGGGTCCAGGGAACAGGCCTGAGGGAGGGGTCAAGCCACTGTGCGTGAAAACATACTGCCCTGCTTTCTGTGGTGCAGGTTACTCCCAAGCACCGGCCACACTTGAATTCTGAGTTATACCACCCTACTTAGTGTCTTGGTTATCCCAGACTTTACCTACTTTAAGATAGAACTGCACTCCTTTCTAGCTTCCGAAATGTGTTGACATTTCACTCGAGGTCTCTCTGCCGTTCCTGACTGCTAGTTTATCTTACAGAAGCATGTATGGATGAGTAGATGTGGTTAATCCCTGTGTTTTGCAGCAGCTCCAGATTGCACTACTGCAGTTTCCATAGCTCCACAGGACTCATTGTGTTAATGTACCGTAATTTCCAAAACTCATTCTTCACATTGGTTAGGTAAGTTATCTTGGTTTTATAAATAGCAGTCTGTGCCTTTGTGAACATCCTTAATTTCATTAGAATAAAATTCAGGAGTAAAATCCCAGCTCTGTCTTGGTGAACCTGTGGCATGCATGTTGTGTTTTTCTTCTAAGACAAAACATGTTAATGTTCGAGTTCTTTATCCTAAACTAAAACCTCAGTGTTCAGGTTTAATTGCAGTGTTGGCACTTTGCGATGGGTTTTGGTTGCATTTTGGGGACTCTTCTCTGAAAGCTTCACCATCACTGGGCTAGAAGTTAAGACTAGTATTTGCTATGAAGTTGTTTACCAAAAGCAATTTACCTTCTAGCAGATGTAAACTGTCATTGTTGTTAACATTGCAATTTAAAAATTCTCTTCACATCTTATTTTCCAGAGAGCTTTATAATTATTTTCCTATCTTCTTACATAAAAATCTCATTGTGACTTCAGTACAGTTGCATTAAGTCTATAAAATAACTCGTGGATGGTGTAATAAGTTTCCGTAATGTAGTTCTCCTAACCACAACATTGGTGTCACTGTCTATTCAAGTCTTATTTAACATTTTCTTAAATTGTGTTTTTTAAAAAATTTACCACTAAATTTTTGCTAAGACTGCTGTAGGAGTTAATGCTATCATGAATAAGTTTTTCTATCTTTTATTTTCAGAGTTGCTTTTGCTGATAAGTAGGATAACTATTGATTTTGCTTACTCATCTTACATATTGCCACTTTGTGCATTCTTCAGATGAGTGACTTTCATGGGATTTGTGAATTTCCTGGGCATACATCAAATGTGTGTACTGATGAGCTCAGGCGCAATCACTGAGCGAGCCATCCTGTGCTGGGTGTGCTCTTCGAACCTGGGAGACAGGAGTAGGTGCAATAATGCCTCTGCCTTTGTGGAACTGCAGTTCTCATTAGGATGTACAGGCAATAGTTCAGAAAACAGTTGTAAACAAAGAGCAAGAAAAGGCCGCAGCGGAGGCAGAGGGTGGTTTTTTCAGGCCTGATCCCTTTTGAGGAAGTGGCTTCTGATCAGTGACTTGGATGAGGTGAAGGAGGAGCAGGCTGTGTGAATGTCTGCCAATGTCCCAGCAGGGGACCAGCAGGTAGGGAGGTGCCTGGTGTGATTAAGGAGCAGCAGGAGAGTTTGTGAGTGGAACCCAGCAAGTGAGCAGCAGAGTAGGAGAGCTGAGTGAGAGGGCAAAGGGTGAGTGAGCCAGAGACCAGGCCCCTGCAAGGAGCCCTCAGGCCTCTGTCTAGTGAAGCATGCACTAAAGGTGGATGCTGGAGTCTGCTTTGGGAAGGGAGGCCTGGGCCGGAAGTACTTGTTTGGGAGCATTTGTTTAGCACACTTGTTTGTTGTAGTACTTAGAGCCGCCAGAGGGGAGAACTTACTGCAGAGCAGGTAGAGCTGCGGCAGGGAAGAGACCCTAGGACAGTGCCCTGGGGCTGGGAACAGTTAATTATTGGAAGAAGGTAGAACAGGCCGTTTAGGACCAGCAGTCAAGGAGGAAGAGAACCAGGAAGACAAGTGAAAATATGTCAGTAAAGGAGTTAAAAGCAGCTGTCCCTTCAGCTGAAGGTGCAGCCAGGTGTGACCTGAGAATTGATCATTGGCCTTGGCTCTGTGGGATGACGTGTAAGAAAGCAGCTGCAGGGGAGAGGCACAGATTAATGATATCCTGCTGTGGACTAGGAAGGCCCCAGTGGAGACCACAGGCGCGGGGTGAGGGTGACCAGGGATGCTGGAACGCATCGTATCTGAATAGTAATGCTTCTCTCTTTCGCATGTGCCCCGCTTGCCGCTGTTGCATATTTGGTTGCTGTGATCATAACTCAAGTATTTTTATAGAGATTGCTCTCTTCCTTTTGTTCCTTTTACTGGGGGATACTATTAGTCTTTCATGGGTAAGCATTCCTAGTAACCGATTTGAAATAGAGTATCATACTGAGACAGAAGTTGCCTTTCCCTGTACTTAAAGACTTTTAATGTGAAATAGCTGTTGAGTTTTTTAACAAATATACTTTTGGACAGCATGAGATCTTACAGTTACCTTTATATTTGTCTTAAAGCTATGCGATCAGTTATTAATAACTTACTAGCATTAGAACAATTATTCTTGGGGTATAAGACCTTACTTGTATATGAGGAATTATTCTTTTATTGTATTACATTTCTTTATAGCTTATCATTTTCACATTATTTGTGCTAAGTTAGCAAATAGAGTTAAGATGACACACTTCAACCTTTTCTGCTTTGCTTGTATTGCCTGAATAAATGGCTCCTTTCAACATAAAACACTTAAAAGGAGTCAGCTCCTTTTGTTGGGTTTCATTGTTCTAAAGAAGTATCTTAGCTGCTTATTAGCTCCAGCTTGTTCTCATTCCTGATGAGGAGCTCTTTGTGGTCCTCCTGACCACACAGACAGGAGTTCTTCCCATAAGGACAGTCAGGGCCATGGGGCTGAGCAAGGTTCTGGGGGGCTGTAACCTGGCTGAGTCCTTTCCCAGTGCTTCTTCTCCACTGCCGTCTTGTCCACAAAGTGTGTGACTGCCCTTAGTAGTCTCTTCTGGGACTGTACTAACACTGTCAACCCCGGCTTCAGCTCACTCCTACCCGTCTCCTGTCTGTGTTAGAACTCCTGACACACACATGGAGAAATAGGAGATTTATGACTCAAGTACTTGAACTGGTTAGGATGACAAAATATCACTCTTATCCTGATTTATTTACGCATAGCAGTACCTTCTATGCCTAAACATACTTTTACTTTCTCTTTTTTCCCACTTTGCATTTTTAAACTTCACATTTAAAACATCGTCTCCAGCATCTGACATCTGTAAGTTTGTATGTTTCTGTGTAGTTTAGTTTGGCATTTTCTAGCAGTTCTTTTCTCCTGTACCCCCAAAAGTTAATTCACTCCCATGCCTGGGGCCTGCAGCAGGTTTGTGACCTCATACTCATTTTCTTTATTTGCAAATTGTGATACTTCTACCAGGTGAGGTGGCGCGCGCTGGTAATCCCGTATCCATCCGTAATCACATGTTGGCCTGTGAGTTCGAGGACAGCCTAAACTACATAGCAAGACTGTCTCAATTTAAAAAAAAATTATGATACTTTTTATTTTCCTCTTTGTGTTTAGCTTCATGTTTTGAAACTTCCAAGTAGCTAGTCATGTTATGGACTCAATGCTTATGTGTTTCATCCTTCCCTTCCCCAGCACCCCAGCCCTATAGATCCTGTCTGTTGAAACCTTCGTCTGCATTGGGCTCTGTTTGGAGATGGGAGCTCTCTTAGAGTAACTAGGGTTATGTGGGACTGCAAGGGTAGGGCCCTGTTCCAGTACAATGACTGTCCTTGTCTGTATTTATATTTTTTCAATATTATGAATGCTCGTGGAGTCTTAAACGCTAAATGGATGAATCAAGAGGATTTATAAAGGAGCAGTTTTATATGAAGTTCTTCAGACAGGAGATTTAGCCAGATAGTACCAAGAGTTTAAAAGGTAGCTTTGTAATACTGCAAAACGTCTTTTTCCTCAAGACACTTAATTTTCTAACACAGTAAAAGGCAAAACTCTTATGGTATAGTTTTCATATGGATTGATAGTATTTTGCCACAAAAATGATGTGGGATTTATTTAAACTCGGTTATAGAAGATGTTGAAACAATACAAAATATTTCCTATTCAAATGACAATTAAGCCAAAAATACTGCTATCCTGGTTTTTTGGGATTGTTATTTTGGTTTTGATGTTTTGAGAGGGGGGTTCAAAAGACTCAAGGCTGGCCTTGAATTTGCCCTATAGCCCAGGCTAGTTTCATTCAAGCTCGTTTCCCTGCTTCAGCCTCCTGAGTGCTGGAATTCCAAGTGTGCATCACCATGCCTGGCATTGTACTGTATTTTATACTGGGAGATTTTCTCATTTTAAATTTTGTTACAAGTAAAGGATGTTAAATACATGTATATGATATGTTAAATATTTATATAATGTTAAATGTGGGGCTCTTTGTATTTTGCCATTACACAGGATAAAGATGGCTTAGCCTGTTACCTTTGATTTTGAGAATCTCCTTGAAGTGAAACTGAAAATTACATTCATCTTCTAGGTTGTCCTTTGTGGAGGGTCTTCAAGAATCCCAAAGCTACAGCAGCTGATTAAAGATCTGCTCCCAGCTGCTCAGCTTCTCCACTCTATCCCTCCTGATGAGGTCATCCCTGTCGGCGCAGCCACCGAAGCCGGGATCCTTACTGGGAAAGAAACTGAGCTCGTGGGGGATCCTCTTACGATAGAGTGTTCAGCTAGAGATATTCTAGTTAAGGTATGTTTAGCTTTTCTACAAGCTAAACATTTATTAAAAAGGCTACAAATTAATTGCCACATTGATTTTTACGTTAAAACTTTATACATTGGTAAAGATTTTAAATTTAGGCTTATTTCTTAAACTCTTTTAGTTCGTATTTATCTAATGCGTTATTTAGGCAAATGAAATAATCGTAAGTTTCTAATATAGATAAAGGCATGTTTCATTATAATTGTGAATAAATTGGGGGCAGAATTAAGTATTATTTTCCTCTCTTTGCCTGATTTCCAGATCAACACAAAGTATATATTTCATGTATAACAGAAGTCTTGTTTGTTGTAAAGGTAAGTATCAAGGACATGTGTCTTATCTCTTGATTTTAGGGAGTGGATGAATCGGGAGCCAGCAGGTTCACAGTGCTGTTTCCATCAGGGACTCCTTTGCCAGCGCGGAGACAGCACACGTTACAAGCTCCAGGCAGTGTATCTTCCGTGTGTCTTGAGCTTTACGAGTCTGCAGGGAAAAGCTCTGCAAAAGAAGAAACCAAATTTGCGCAGGTGAATACATAAAATCAAACTATGGCTAGTCACATGCAACTGTATAGCTTTTCCTTCCCAATTAGATTCCGTTTAATACCTCATTTAATACAAAATGTATATAGGACACCAGTGTGTGTGTGTGTGTGTCACTCAGGATTGAACCCAGGGCCTTCTCACTGAGCTACATCCTCAGCCCTTTATTTATTTTTATTTTGTGAGAGGGTCCCACTAAGTCACTAAGTTGCCCAGGTGTGGTTGAACTTGCAGTTCTCCTGCCTCAGCCTCCCAGAGTGCTGGGATCACAGGTGTGTGCACCACTATTCGCAGCTACCACCTAACATTTTAATGAATAAATTGCATCTGCTTGCTGAAAGAATGAAGAAATAGGTGATTTTTAATTTGAAAGAGACGGGAAAACAATTTTTTTAATACCATTTCTATTTATACTGGTTCTTTGTTTATGCTCTTGGTCCAACTTAATGATATAAACGGAAAGGGAAAATGACATTTTGTTTGACAAATGCCAGGTGCTGTACTAGGTGGTTTACAAGCCTAATCTCAGAATGCTAGGAGGCAAGACATGTGCCTGTTATAGATGATTAAGAAATGGGCTTGTCAGGGCTGGGGGTGTGGCTCAGCTGGGGAGCACTTGTCTGCGGTGCGTGAGGGGTCTAGGTTTCATCCTGTGTATCACAAAGGGGAAAAAAGAATTGAAAACTAGGTTGTGGTAGTGAGTACCCTGTTACCTTTATTGTTTTCTCCTCAGTCCTGTTCCTGACCCTGTGCTCTTCCCACTGGGCCATGCTGCCTCTGATTAAGGTTACTTTTTCAGAATAGCACTCTTCACAGTAGTGAGGTGCACAGAGTAGCTGCTTAGGAACATGTCCAAGAAATACTGTTGGATTAGAACTAGCACATGGGACTGCAGAGCAGTATTTAGAGGATAATGTCATTCATCCTAGAGACTGGACTGTGAATGTGTGTGGGGGGGGTGGTATGTAATTCACTTTCTGAGTCCAACAAAAAAAAAAAAAATGGAAAGATACACACACACACCTCACATGTGCAGGCTTACATCTCAGACTTTCCAGCTTGGCGTCATTGGTCAGGTGTTCAGAGTCCCTCCAGGTGCCTTGGCAGTATATGTGCACGCACTTGCTAAACTCAGATACGTTTGGTTTCCCACAGCTGCTCTCTCAAGCTCATCTGTTGCCTTTTTCTTCCGGTCAGTGACTCCGTGGTTGCAGCCATTCTGTCCTAACTTAAAGGTGCCAGCAGGAGAAGAGCTAGTCACATAATACCGAATTGGAGGAGACTCTTGTGTGCCCTCTTCTAACCTATTTACAATGAGTAAAACAAGGAGTGGCTTGCCTGCAGTTTTTAACCTTGGTCATGGCAGGGTGCGAGAAGTCACTGCCACATTCCAAATTTGGTTTGCTGGTACACCTTTCATTGACAAAATACAATTTACATATTAGTGGTAATGGCTTACTCACCAAAGAAAAATAGCCTTTATTTTCTGAGCTAAATAGTACTTAGAAACAGTTAATCTAGGACATGGCATGAGAGACAAATATATTCATTTTTTTACCTGCCCTTCATCTGGAGAAGATAATTCCACTTGACAAGCCTAACTCCTTTTCTCTGAATTCTGTTGAAATGTAGGACTTTTGCAGTAACTGATGCCTCAGATCATTAATAACGTCAAAGTACTGAATCATCTTTGTATTGTTTTTTCATAAACAGGTTGTACTCCAGGATTTAGATAAAAAAGAAAATGGATTACGTGATATATTAGCTGTTCTCACTATGAAAAGGTACCAAAAATGAATCTGCTTTTAATATTAAGAAAATGCACTTTGAAATTTGACTCCTTTCATGAGTTTAATAGTTTTTTACCATTTTCATTCTAGACAAATTACTTACTAAAAACTGATAAATATCTTATTAGCAAGTTACAGTTTTTCTCCCTGAAAACAATGAGGAAGAGTATATTTCCTCATTTACGTTATGACTCTTTTATGAACTTTTTATCTCACACATAGTCAACCTAAAGTCCTGGTCCATGCTAATTTGAGATGTAATTTTTATCATTTTTCAGTATAGTTTTCTAAGGTTTGTATCATTGATACTCTGTCCTGTGAAAGGATATTTCATTACTGAGCAGAAAAACTCTAAGAAATAAATAATTAAACTCAACTATTACCATTTCTTTTACAGGGCACCTATACCTCTATGTATTATAAGTAAATTCTTTCCAAATTAATATTAGGGACAACTTATTCCATAAATGATACTTTGCCAAGAGTATTAAATTCATTAGGGTTGTTTAACACACTTTGACCTGAGCTTGAAAATGGTTTGATTTATCCTGAGCTTGTATATAAAGTCTTAAGATGTTTATTATCTTGGATTGCCAAAGAATAAACTATGTATTGTCTCTGTGATGAAGGAGATTTCTAAGAACATCCCAAAGATAATATATACTAAATGTAAGGACACTGAAATTGTGTTTATTCGTTATCTTAATACTCTTTCAAAAATTGAAATTTGCTCTTGCTTATTCAGTGTCCCGAAGCAGCTTCTCGATGAATTCCTATTTTTATAAAATGAGGTTATGAGATGTTATTTTTTGTTTATTTAGGGATGGATCTTTACATGTGACATGCACAGACCAAGAAACTGGAAAATGTGAAGCAATTACAATTGAGGTTGCATCTTAGTGTTTTAGATAAACCAAGAACTTTTTTAGTACTAGAATATCAACATATTTGGTTTTATGTATAAGTGATGTTTATACTAAAATACTTGCTTGGCAAACTATGTAAGCCATGTTTCAATTAAACTACCATATATTGGTAAGTGTTGCAGTGTTGTTTTTCATGTAAAATTCACCCATTAGTGGAAAACAAGATTTTTGGTCATGAAACTGTTAAGAAGTAAGTTGAATTGATTTAGGGAAATTATACATGGTGTTTTTAAAAGTTTTATACTTATATAACTTCCAATTTTAACAATCCTTTTTATACATGTCTGTAATCTCAGGACTCTGGGAGTCTGAGACAAGAGAATCACAAGTTTGAACCCAGCCTGGGCAACTTAGTGACTGTGCAAGACCTTGTTTCAAAATTTTGAAAAATTTTAAAAGGGCTGGGAATAGGTGAGTACGAAGGGCCTGGGATAGATCTCCAGCACCACCATTCCCCACCCCAATGTAAACTTCTGACATTACTGGTCAAATCTGCGTGTCTCTCTCTCTCCCAGACATATCAAATATAAGATTGTTATGAAGTGCTCATCATCTGATGAAATTCTGTAGTTTTACTGTACCTCGGGGGATACGGGTTTCCCTTTTGAATTTGTGGGAGTCTTGCCAACTAAACTTTCTACTTTTTAAAAATAGTTCAAGATGAAAATAGCTTTAATTTTTCTGTTTATTAAATGATACATACTCATTACAAATTTAAAATTTGAAACTAGAAGAGTATAAACCATCCTATATTTCACCACTCAAATAGCAACTATTAAGATATTTTTGGTGCACATAGGGATAATCATCTTTTTATGCATTTCCAAATTATCTTTGCCATGACGTATATATGTTTTAAAATGTGAATCCTATAGATCCCAGCACTATATGCCTATAATCCCAGCACTCTGGGTGGGAAGCTGATGCAGGAGGATCACAAGTTCAAGCCCAGCCCAGGCAACTTGGTATGACCCTGGCTCAAAATTTAAAAAACATTTTAAAAAGGGCTGAGGATTTAAGCTCAGTCAGAAGGCCCTGGGTTCAGGCCTCATACAATACATAAATTTTTTGCCAGTGAAGTTTTATATCAAATTATAGTTTTGCCTATTTACGTGAATGACATTGGCCAAAATAAAATAGAAGGAATGCCTAAATAAGATGTGGAAAGCCTTGGAAAGTGGCTTCCTTGGAGCTGCTGTGAGAGTGGCTTATAAACACAAGTTACATTTGTTGGCAGTAAGCCCCAGGCTCAATTTGTCCCTGGAGAAGTAAATCCCACAGACACCGACAAATCTCTACAAGTCAAAATTTTCTTCTGCAGAAGGGTGCGCAACACCTCCTAAGGCGAGGTAGCGGTCACAGGAGGCAGCAAGGGTCCTCCTTTTTTCCTGACAAGGAAGCAGCAGTTGAGCTTTTTCCATTGGCTGGGTGAAGGTTCCCAGTCTATCCCGATTGGCTAGTCTAGGCGGCATGAGGGGCAGGCCTGAAGGGTGGCTGCGAGGAGTGGCTGAGCGGGCTGGGGTGCAAGGTGTTCCAGAGTCCTTGTAACTAACAACTGCGTCTGGGCGAACTGAGGTTCAAGATGGAGGCGCGCCTGTTTAAACGCTTTGATGGGAAAGACAGGGCCACCATTTCTCACACATTCGAGGCTGGAGGCCTGAGATTAGGGTGCTGGCGCGGTTGGGCTGGGGGCTCCCCTCTGAGCTGCCACCTGCTGGGTCATGGAGGACACAGGGGACTCTTTTATGAGGGTGCTGATCCCACTCCTGAGGCTCCATTCTTGCTTCCCGAGCCACACATTGGAGGTTGAATTTCAGTGCATGAATGGGCGGGGGCAAACATTCAGTACAGTGTATGACAGGAAGCCACGGAATATTTGAATGTTTCATTACAAACTGATAGCTTTCACACGTGTAGGAATGCTTTCTCTTGCAGTACTGAGGATTGAGTCTACGGTCTTCAAATTGAGCTACATTCCCAGCCCTTTTATTTTTTGACACAGTCTTGCTAAGTCACTGAGTTACCTGGGCTAGGCTCAAACTTGGGATCCTCCTGCCTCTCGGCTTCCCAGAGTCCTGGTATTATAGGTGTGTACCACTACACCAGACAACAATTGTTAAAGATTAAAACACAATTATCAGAGCACAAAACAAGTTCAAGGGAAAACTAAGGTTTTGATTTTAATCAGGCATAGTGGTGCACACCTGTAGTCCTTTTTGCTGAGGCTGAGGCAGCTGGATTGCAAGTTCAAGGTCAGCCTAGGCAATTTAGCAAGACTCCCAAAAAATAAAAAGAACTGAGGATGCAACTCAGTAGTAGAGAGCTTGCCTAGCGTGCTTGATGCCCTGGGTTTAATCCCCAGTACTGTAAAAGAAAGTTTTTTCCACCATGTTTCCACAAATGGTTATAATATGCAGAGTACCACCACATATATTGTTTTCTAGATGTGAAATCGTTTTGAAGAAGTTAAATTATCCAATGTCTCAAGTAAATACGTGGTGAATTTTGAATTAATACTCATATGCCTAATTTTAAAATGTTGACTGTTTAGTCTTCTAAGCATGTGACATGCTGTATTTCATTTAAATTCCCATTTTTCAATTCAGTGCTCATTGTACTGTTCTCTGCCATTCAGAGAATGGCAGCTGGAAGAGACATACCATGGGTTTCCAGAAATCAAGTTTTCAGTGGTCTTTATAAAGGAGAAATTGGGAAGGGCACATACTTTTGCATATTTCTCTTTGCATTGGTATGTATATCTTATATCTCAGTGGCTGTTGGTTTCCTTCTCCATTCATTTTTAGAGAGGATTGATCAAAACACTCAAATGATTTAGTCTCAGGACCCTTCACACTTAAAAATTATTGAGGCCAGGCATCGTAGTGCTTACCCATAGGTCTAGCTACTTGAGAGGCTGAGGCAGGAGGCTTGGTTCTGGGATAGCCCTAACAACATGGCAGGTCTCAGGCCCTCTCCATTTCCGTCCCTTCTCGTCTGCCCTCAGCATTAAGGATGGAACCGGGGCCTTCACACTGAATTTCATGTTCAGCCGTTTATTTTTCATTTTCAGATGGGGTCTCACTAAATTACCCAGGCTGGGCCAGATTTAAATCCTCCTGCCTCAGCCTCCCAGAGCTAGGATTACAGGTGTGAGCTACTGCACCTGGCTTCACTTTGTGTTTTAGCCTCACTGGGGTGGATTGGGAGTGGAGCAATAATGGATGTGAAATCAGCTAGGCTTTTCCAGGATTTCCGTTGAGAAATGATAGCCTGGACTCCTGTGGTGACAACAAAGAGGATGGAAGTGTGTACTTGAGATGTTGCTGACCAGACTTGCTAACAGAGTTGCACGGAGTTTTCAGCCACGATGGTGTGAAAGTGGTGTGCTTGCAGTAGAAACCATACCCTGAATTTTGAATTTTGGTCTTTTCTGAGACTAGGAATATATGTATGATACTTAAGATTCTGGGCAGCAGCAGGACACTGCTTCCAGAAAGTCACAAGATGATAAGGGTAAACAACCAGAGCTGTATAGTATAGTGTGCTGTAAGCTACCGAGTTCAGCAGTTTAGGTGTATTAAATGCCTTTTGTGTGTGTGTGTTGTGTGTGTGACAGGGTCTCACTCTACTATAGTCTAGGTGGGCCTTGAACTCAGTGCATAACCCTGTGGTCTTGAATTTCCCAGCAGTCCTCCTGTCTCAGCCTCCTGAGTGCTTCTTTTGTTTTTGTAGTGCTGGGGATTGAAGACATTCCTTCAAGTGTGCTAAACAAGCATCCTACCATTGAACCATACTCCCAGCCCCTGAACACATTTTTTATGCAGCATATTTTCAATTTACAATCAGTCTATTGAGATGTGATCCCATTGCAAGTCATGGAGCATTTGTTATTTGGAGGTGGAGGAGAGTGCCTAGCTTGTCCTATACACTTGAGTAAACAGTAGTGCTGATACACTGACAGGAGTCTGAGGCCTGCAGGAGAGGGAATGGAGCAGAAGTGAAGGGAAGTATTTGTGTGACACCTAGAGGACACATTCAGTAGGCATTTGTGCATGTTTGTATTGGTCAGCTTCCCTACTGCCGGGGGTGGGGGTGGGGGGAATACCTGACACCCACAATTTAAGCTGTTTCAGAGGGTTCAGTCCATGGAGATCTGGCTAAAAGGGAGAAATGGTAGGGCAGAAAGGTGAGCAAAGGAAAGCTACTGAATCCCTGGCAGCCAGGAGGCAGAGAGGGAGCTGTACCCTCCACAGGCAACCCCGGTGACCACTTCCTCCAACCAGGCCCACCACTTAACAGCACAGTTCATCTTCGAACTCCTCAAAGGATGCATCCACTGACAAGCAGAGCACCCGCATGATCCAATCTGCTTCCAGAGCTCCTAACTCTGGACACGTGAAACTTTGGGAGAAGACTTTTGATCTACACCAGAACAATATTCAAGTCTGGAATTCAGGGCAGAGCTCGGGGCTGGAGGCAAAGGGTTTTTTTGTTTTTGTTTTTGTTTTTTTTTTTATTTTAAACCAAGAGCATGTATTGGTACATTCTACATACATTGGTCACATTCATTACATTTATTCTGTACCTATACAGGGTTTTGAATCTTAATCACAAGGACAATCTTTTGATCTATGGGAACCCAGGGGCCAAACCCTGGAAGACCCAACATTTGAGTTGGAGAGAGGAAAGGGGGCTGGAAGGGGGAGTACAGAGGTGCCAGTGGATGGAGGGAAGATCAGGGAAGGGGTTGAGTAGCAATGACAGGACCAGGAGAGAGTCCCGGGAAGGGCGGCCTAGGAGCCACCCCGGCGAGGCCCTGCGCCTACCACAGTGGACAGAACCTCCTGTTCTTTCTTAAGGTAATAGATGCTAGTTACTGAAAACAGCTAAATATAGAAAACTGGGAAGTCAAGAAAATCATTGCACATTCTATTTCATTGTCTTCCTCTACATATTTTTGTACAAAAATAAAACTATTTTAGGATGTGTTTGTTTCAGCTTCACATATTTCTTTCCTCTACCAAAAACTTCCTAAGCATCTTTTCAGATGGCCAGCCAGAATTTCATAAGGAATCAACCAGGTCTTTCATGTTCCACCTTCCTACTATTTCAAATTTACACAGAATGCCTTGAAAAGTAATTTTCACATGGCTCTCAAAACTCTTTCATGCTGGGGATTTAGCTCAGCAGTTAGAATGGTTGCTTTGCAAGCTCGAGGCCCTGAGTTCGATCGCCGGCACAAAAACAAAACTGGCGTTGTGCTCGCTTCGGCTGTCTAAAAGTTTTCGCAATTTCCTCTTCTAAGATTTCTCCTTTAAGACTGTTAACAATAATCTGCGTGAAGCAGCGTGAGAAGCAACTGGCCTGGTCGGGTGCAGACCAGGGAGTCCTGCAACCTCGCCACCGAAGGCACAGCGGCTCCGTGGGTCTCAGGCCTACCAAATCCAAATCCAAGTCCGCCTCCCCGGGTGATTCCTACGTGGGGAGACCGGCGTTTCAAACTGCACCCCGCATAACCATCACCTGCGTGCTCTCAAACAACGCCCCCTGCCTGAGTCACACGCCATCCCAACTCCTCACCATCTCTGCAAGTGGGCCACACGAAACCTCTGCACGTGCGGCACCGAGCGCCTGCAGAGCGGCGTGGAAGCGACTCTGGCGGCCGAGGGGCGGGCCGAGGGGCGGGACGCGGAAACCCCGCGCACCCCGGGCGCAGGTCCTGCCCACCGGGCCCGCCCACCCGAGCACGCCGGGGGGCGCCGCGGGCGGGCGCAGGCGCACTGGCCGCCGCGGCCGGGGTCGGCCTCAGTGACGTCACGCGTGCCGAGCGGGGGCGGGGCGTCGGGCCCGCTGGGCGAGCTCGGCGGACCGCGCCAGTTTGAATGAAAACTCCACAAGATGGCGGCGGCTGCGGACAGAGCTCGAGGAGGTGAGGCTGGAGCGCGGCCCCCGCCCCGTTCCCAGGCGTGTTCCCGAGGCCGGCCGCCTCCCGGGCCGGCCGCACGGCGACGTGGCGGGACGCTGCCCGCGCGCCCAGCTGCCGCGCCCCGCAGCGGGGCTCGGTCCCCGCCGCGGGCCGGCGCTCGGCCGGCTGTCCGCGTCCCCGCCTGGCGGCGCCCCCGGCCGGGCTCGGCGGCGCCGCGTCCCTCCGTGGCGGCGGCTCGGCCCGGGAGGCGGGAGGGCGCGGCGGCGCTCGGGGGCTTCCGTCCCCCGGGGACCGGCGCGTCCGCGTGCGCGGTGCCGCGCTCCTCGGGGCCTGGACCTCGGGGCGCGCGCGGGAGTCCGGAGGCGTCTTCACGGCCTCCCCGGGACTCCGTGCGGAGAATGCGCGAAGGGGCGTCGCTGTTTGTGTTTCTTCTGGCCAGCAGAATCGTTTTCTGCACTGTTTCGGGTGGAGATCCGGACACGCTTGGGTGGCGGACCGCCCTTGCCGGTGGTCGGCAGAGCGAGATTCGCTCTACGCAAAACGTTTAGATGGAGGGGGCTGAGGGGCCCAGTTCTCGCCTCCCACCACCACTCTAAAGCAGTCCAGGTCTCCCTGCAGTTTTTTAGGACGATTACTCTCTCTCGAGTCGCTTGCAGCGAGTAGGGCGGTGGAAATTGTGCTTGACGCTTTCTAACAATGAGGTCTGTGTGTGTCTCGGGAGGGTGAGGAAGGCATCTGGTAGTTAAGTTAGAGCGGCTGTATTCTGTTCCTTGGAAATTACCTCAAAATAGAGAAGGTTATTGCCATACATTGGAGAGCTACTAAAGAAATCTTGCGTTAATGATAAATTTTATTTGCTAACTACAGTTTTCTCCAACCTTCACATTTTTTTCAGTGAATCTGACCCCCGAGAAGATTGAGGCCTCCCTGAATTCACATGGTTTGGTCGCCCACCAAATGGCTAGGGCAAAGGGCTCTTGATCTAGTGCTTCCCCTGACACGAGCCGCACAACCAAGTTATCACACTTTTCTAAACATTAGTTTGTATAGTTATATCTTAAATTCAGTGTGGTGTCATTCAGGTCACAGAAACTTGAGGGTAAAATTTGAGGCAACCCAATTAGTTTCTGGCTTCCAGAAGGTTACGAGTTTGCCTGATACTCCAGTGTGGTATATGGGTATGTAACTTGAATACTGTGTAACTCTAAGCTTAAAAACCAGTACAGGAAATGGTAGTACAAAAATCTGTCATATACTCTCCATTCTTAAATAATAATTCTTGGGTTTACTCATCTTGTAATAGCTTACGCCATGGATAAAATCAGTGGAGCTAAAATTTCATACAACATTGCAAAGTGGGAAAAGTAGGGTATATAGTAGTTTGTGATTATAGAACTATATTTCAGTTAGATTTTAGTTCTTACTATTCAATTAAAAGAATGAAAAATTTATCTTTTACAAATTATAATTGTTTTAAAATATATTTAGTATACCCTAGAGATCGATGTTTTATTAAAACAGCAGTTATGTTCTGTGTAGGATACACAGTAATGCAAAACCATCACCACTGCTGACCTTTGCCTTTATATGTAATCTTAAGAAAGCTTGCAGACATGAAATATTTTGCTTAGCTGGCTTCCTAGAAATTAACTGATGTCAATTAAACATGGTAGGCTAGAAACCTAGAGAAAATGCAGGAAAGCCAATTTACCAAAATAGTTTTTTAATGCTTAATTTTTCTTAAACATACAGTTGATCTCTTGCCATATGGACTTTTTGACTATAAAATTGCCAGTTCAGGGGTTGGGGATATAGAGGTGTAAGTTTCTCTTCTTTGTTTTAATTGAGTAGCTATTTCATTAGTAAAGAATTCTATTTTCTTATTGTAGCTTGGTGTGTGCCTTGCCTAGTTTCACTTGATACTCTTCAGGAATTATGTAGAAAAGAAAAGCTCACATGTAAATCCATTGGAATCACCAAAAGGAATCTAAACAATTATGAGGTGGAATACTTGTGTGACTACAAGGTAGTAAAGGTAAGGCCAATACCTAGCCCCTTAAAAGAGACCTAATCACACTTTAGTATTTCATATTTCTGTAACGTAAAAAGAACCTTAACGATAAGCAAAGATCTTCTTAATGTTTAAAATTCTAAGCCAAGATAAATTTATATGTCCTGTCATCGACATTGCCAGATAACATTGAGAGCATTTTGAAGCATGAAGTGTTCCTGCATTAAAATTTTTAAGGTGCTTTTATTATTCTACATCCAACTCTTGATTATCTCCATGTGGATTACAAAGGCAAATATTTGATCTCAGATTGGCTTCTCCTGTCATTCATTTTGTTCCTGAATGGTATTTCCCCACTGTCACCTGAAATGGACCTAGAGTTTAAACTAATGCTAGTGTTACTAAATCTCAAGAAACATCACCGTTTGTATTTCCTGCCCTCTTGTCAAACTCCAGATATTATGGGTGTCTGTGATATAATAGAATGGCCACATTTCAATGTCATTTCTGGCCTTTTTTGAGTACCTTATGACTAAAGTCATTTAAATTCTCTGGGCTTCTCTTTATTCCTCTTAAAAATGAGTTCTAAGTAACTTTTGATCTAAACCTTATATTTTTGAGTAATTCATTTATCTGAAGCCTCCTTCTGAACTGTTTTGGTCATTAATCTGTTCTTTCAGATAAATGAATCAGGACCCCTGCTTTAATTCTTTGTTTTCCATCTTCATCTTTGTTGAATCAGTCACTAAATCCAATTTTTTGAAATACCTGTCTTCCTTTCTTTGGTATCATTACCTTCTCTTCTCAGTGGGATCCTGTGATCAAGCAGTTTCACCTACACTTGCATTCTTCAACTGCTGAAACGGCCCAGTTATCTACTATCTCAGTTTACAAGCTCTGAGCTGACTAGTCTGCCTGAAAATACGTGCATATTGGCTCCACTATTCTCATATTGCTCTGTTCTACTTGACAAGATTTTTTAATCTGGTTTTTTCCCATTCCTGTCAGCAGTTTTCCTAATTTTTGTTACTTCTATAGGTTTCTTCCTCTGCCCCTTATTTCTCACAGTTGAAGACCTGTTGAACATCAGTGAAAAGGTCCTTCAAGTAGGTGATGCAAGTATGAACTCTAAATCTACCTGTACCACCAGTTACCAGCAATGTCGTTTTTATTTTTTATTTTTATCCATCTTCTTCGGACTTCACCTAATCTGTGCTGTCTTTTTATATCACGCTCTGTGTTTTCACAGATTTGTCTTTAGTCGACGAACACGTGCATATCTTTCTAACCTTCAGACATCTTGCTTTGATCTTGCCTCTCCACTCATGTATTTCGTGTACTGTCTCTTCCCATTGATTTTTAACAGCTTTATTGAGATATAATTCACATGCGATTGTACTGTTCACCTGTGTACAACTCAAATCTTTGCGTGTATTCAGAGTCAGTTTTAGAATATTCTTCATTATCCTAAAAAGAAATACCAGACTCCTTCACATATCTCCTCAGATACCTTTGCACACTGAGCCCTGGGCTACCACTCAATTTGCTTTCTGCATCTATTAATTTGCCTGTTGAGACCTTTCGTATAAAAAGAACCACGCAATATGTGGTCCTATGTGATCAGCTTCTCTCAGCACGTTTTTAAGGCTTATATGTGTTACAGCATGTGTCACTATGCCTTTTTTTTTAATTGCGAAATAATAGTTGAAATTGTATGACTATATTACATATCCATTCATCACTTGAAGGAAATTCGGGTTGTTTCCATTTCAGGGCTATTATAAATAATTCTGCTATAAGTATTCATATGTAAATTTCTATGTGGGTATAAGTTTTCATTTCTCTTTCACTTCATATTTTATTTCTATGTTTAACTGTTAGAGGAACTGCCAGGCTGTTTTCCAGTGCTCTTTATCATTTTACTTTTCCACGCACAGTGTCTGAGAGTTTCAGTTTTTCTACATCCTGGCTAGTGTTTGTTACCGGCCTTTTTGATTATAGCTATCCTAGTGGGTGTGAAGTGCATCTCATTGTAGCTTTGATTTGCATTTCTCTGGTTAAAGATGCTGAGCATCTTTTCAACATGTTCTTATTGGTCATTTGTATATTTTTGGAAAACTATTGAGATCCTTTTTTAAAATTGGGTTGTCCTGGGTTGGGGATTTAGCTCAGAGGTAGAGTCATTGCTTAGCAATCACCAGGCCCTGAGTTTGATCCCCAGCACGCAGAAGAAAAAAAAAAAATGAATTGGGTTGTCTTTTTATTGAGTTACAAAATTTTTCTTCCATCCTATGGGTTGTCAGTTCACTTTCCATTAACTTTTAATCCATTTTCCATTTTACTCTGATTTGTGCCCTTATAAGTGATTCTCCCCCTGTCCAGTGTTAGAGATTGAACACAGCGCCTTTTATTTTTCAGCCATCTTAAAAATTTTTCTATTTTGTAACAGTGTCTCAGTCACTAAACTGCCCAGGCCGGGTTTGAACTTTTGATCTTCCTGCTTCAGCTTCCCAGAATGCTGGGATTATAGGCATGCATTACCATGTCCAGCTACAACTGACTTTCTAATTGCCAAGTTTGAAGACCTCAGATCTTACTATACTATACTACTTTGCCACATTTAAGACTGTTGGCCATCTTTTCTTCCTTGAAGTTCTTCCCTGTGGAGGTAATGCGTAGATTAAAATTTTGGCTCTCATTACTTTAGCAAACTGCTGAGCCTGTTGTTCAGTTTCTTCATCTATGCAATGAGGACATTTATAGTATGCATCTTGTAGGACAGGAATGGTGAACCTTTTAGAGCGTTTGATGATAACAAACAGCCTGTGGCAGCACATGTGCCGTAGGTTTGCCACCACTGTCCTCGGGCAAAATTAGTAGTAAATGGGTTAATACAGAGTACTCACAGCAGAGGGTAACATTGGTCATTTTCCTGCATCAGTATTACTGTCATTATCAATACCTCTATTCCCCTGCTTCTTTTTTACACCTCTTTTGTTTTGTTTTTTGTTTTTTTGGTGCTGGGGATCGAACTCAGGGGCTTGCGCTTGCTAGACAAGTGCTCTACCACTGAGCTAAATCCCCAGCCCTACACCTGTTTTTTTGTTTTTTTTTTTTTAATGTTCTTTAGGAATCCCCTTCACCATCTCTTACCCATCCTTCACTGCAAGATAGGTAGTCTCCAAGGTACTGTCCTCAGCTTTCCCCTTATAGAAGGTACTGTCCTCAGCTTTCCCCTTATAGTTGCTCTCTAGGTTACCTCTCCCAGTGGTTTCTGCTTAGATCTCTGTGTCTCATGACTTGCAAATCTTTTCTGAGGCTTTGCCCTTTTTCTGGGCTTCACTTTAAACTGGGTACCGCACACATACCCACAGTCAGCACATTCAGAACTGCACCCGTTTTCCTCCCTCAACTCTGCATCCTGTGCCAGTAATGGTCCCTTTTTTCATTAACATAATCACAGTACTTCCAGGTTCCCAACCTTAATTTCATACTTTAATTCTTTCTTACCTTCTAAATCTAATAGATACTCAAGTTGTGTTATTTGTATCATACTTTTTGTCTTTACAAGTTTGTCCTTAGGTTGAGGGTGCTGCCAGGCTACCAGGATTCATTCTTCTACAGAATCAGAGTGTTATAGTTCAGTTTTAGGTAGATTGTTATTTAGTGTCTCCTTAGTGTTTCTAAGGCTTGTTGTTTTGGTTTTTTCTTTTTTTTTTTTTTTTTTTTTTTTGAGACAGGCTCTCACTGTGTAATTCAGGGTGTCTTTGAATTCCCTGTGTAGTCCAGGCTGGCCTCAAACTCATGGTGGTCCTCCTGCTTCAGCCTTTTGAGTGCTGGGATTAGAGGTATGTGCCATGCCCAGCCAAGCCAGTATCATTTCAACATACTTCGTTCCTTTTCTTCTCTTTTTCTTTCTATATTCAGGATAGGTGGAAGAGCTATGGCCCTGTCCTTTTTCCTGTGTGGCCTCTTCTGCTTAGTTCATGAAATACAGTCTTGGTACCGTATTCCACAATAGTTAGTTTCTTATAGTTGTTTCTTAAACTCAGCTCTGAATGCATTTGGGCCTTGATAGACCTTTTAATGGTTCCCTGTTATCTAATTGAGACAAATACTTAGATTCTTTCATTTAAGTAAGATTTACTGAGCATCTCCTATGAAGCCAGGCACTGTTCTGTTGGAAACATAGTTTAAAAAAACAGCTTATGTTCTGTTCCTTGAACACCTCATGCACCTTTGTGCCTTAGTAGTTAATGAGCTGAACTGTCTTTCTGTTCATGTCCCATATTCCTGCAATCACCACTAGACCAGACCTTCCTAGCTTCATGCTTTGCAAACACTCTATTGACTGGTACTTCCTGTTTCTTTTCCCCATAGACTCATTTAACATGTTCAAGTTCTTGTGTGTGCCAGATATTTCATTAGTCACAATGTAAAGGTTAGTAAGAATCAGTTTCCCATTTTAAAGAACTCACAGCCTAGTGAGAGTGATTGGCACATAATCCACTGCAGTAAGTGCTGTGGCAGGCAACAGTATAGGAGTCTTTAAGAGGCTGGCATGGTGGTGCACACCTGTAATTCCAGCATGCAAGGGAGGCTGAGCAGGAGAATGAAAAGTTCAAACCCGGCCTAGGCGACTTAGTGAGACTCTCTCTCAAAATAAAAATTATTAAAAAGGGCAGGGGCTGTAGCTCAGTGTGAAGGTCCTCTGTTCAATCCCCATTACAAAAAAAAGACCCATAGCACTAAATTATGAATGTAGGGTAGGTCACAGAAAGCTGCTCAGAAGAAGCCAGTTGGAGCCCAGAAGCACAAGTGTACATTTCAGTGTGGCGTGTGTCCAGAGAGTAAAGTCATAGGAAATGGGGAAGCTACTGGGGCAGCCAGCTGGAAGGTTCTAAACAGAGTGACCCATCAGATTTGTACTCCAGAGACTTTGCTCTCCATTGAGAAAGGGAGTGATATGTGCACGGCCATACGTCCTGAAGGCTGTTGTAGAAACCCAGGCCAGAGATGATGGTGTGTGAACTGAAGGGATGCAGAACTGGTTTGTTTTGTTTTTAGTAAAGTTGTAAGATGTTCATGCCTGTGCTGTGTAGTCTGAGGGAGGCAGAGTCTGCAGTGACTGAGCCACATCCAGGAAATGAAGGCTCCTGACGTGGGCAGAAATGGTGTAGATACTACTGTTCCCCAGGAAAAGGGGTAAGATTGGGTTTGAGAAAGAAAGTGGAGTCAGGAATGGACTCCAAATCAAGATTGAGCTCTAGTTAGAAACAGATCTTTAAGTAATTGGCAAAAAAGTAGTGATTGAACTTTGGGCAGTGAGCAGTTACCCATTTATTAACTGCAGATATTCCTCGGCCCTCTACCACGTCCTGCACTAGTGGGTCTCAGCTCTGAAGAGCATGGAGCTGTGGTCCCTGATGAGATGGCATTTATCTTTTAATGAGCTAAAGAGTGCTTAGAGCAAAGTATTGGCTAAGTGCTTGTACCAAGTACTTAATTATAGTTGATGTAAGTACTAATATAACAGAAAGGTCTAATTTATTGTGGAGAGACTGGACAGGTACTTCTGAGGTACTCATGTTTAAATTTAGTCCTAAAGAATAAAAAGATAGGCGAGATGGGTCGTGATGCAGAAGTCAGCCTGACTTTCTCCAGGAATAAAAAGTGTGAGTAGAACCCAGTCTGCAAGGAGTGAAGGGCAGCAGGGAGCCATGGAGTAGTTGGAAGCCAGAGAACCATGTAATGAGATGTGCATTACTTTGGCTGTTGGGCTGTGGATGGATAACGTGGCGAGAAGCTGTTGCAGTAGTCTAAAGCAAAGATGAGACTAACAAGGACTTGATGGTGAACCCTGAGGAACAGGAACAGATATTTACAGGAAGAGCTCTCCCAGAGAGATGAACCACTGGCAGGAAAGGTAGTAAAACGAGAAGAGTAAATCGTGGAAGCCTGAGGTAAAGGGTCTATCAGCAGAACAGTCTTGGATAGGGTTAAAACCTGTACGAGTCCATTGAAGTTAGCGGTCAACGGGCCACTGATGCCGTTGATTTCTTAGCATAGGTACACAAGCCACAAGAATGAAAGAACAAATTGGAGGGTGTAAGAAAGTAGAGTCAAGTAGTATGGACAGTTTTTCCAAGAATCTCAGCTTTGGAGAAGAGAAAGAAGGCAACATAGGATACCAGGTTTATGTCTTTTAATGTTTAAAAAAATTTTGAGTGGGTAATAGATGCATGCAATTTTAAAAATTGGATGCTGTAAATGACTGCATACTAAAGTCTTCCACCCTCTGACCCATTTCCAGTATCTGCTAATGACTTTTAGAGATTGCCTAAAGCATGTATTATCTCAAAGGAGGGATTTTTTTGTTTTGTTTTGTTCTTGGGGGGTTTTGGTTTTTTTCTTTTTTTCTTTTTTTCTTTTTTTTTTTTTGCTTTGCTTTTAAAAAGAAAATTTTACATGTTCCTCAGAACTAGTAGTAAGGGAGAAACCGAAGAGATGGGAGAAAAATAATTGATGGAGGAAATTGGTCTCTTCTTCTGTGTCTAATCCACCTTATCTGTTCTGCATCCCTGGAAAGCTGGAAATTAAGAACAAATATGCTACTGAAATACTGGAAGGAGGTCGTGAGACAGAGAGCTCAAGCAAAGTAGAAGAGTTCTGAAATAGCCAACTTGGGAAGAAATGCAAAGAATACTATCTGGGGGAACCAAAAGGTTGTTAATATTGTGAACTCATGTCAGGGGTCTAGTTGAACTTAATGCATGTAAATTGTAGTCGTGTTACTCTCAGTGCTGTGTGGTTTTTCTGCAGCAGTGTTCTTGCTACATCGTTTTTCCATATGGAATAATTTCCGACAGTGCTGTGGGTATTGGTGTACTTAGCAGTGAAGAATAAGGGTCTTAGATGCCACGTAGATGGTGTCTGTCTCTCCAGTACTAAGTTACGGTGAGTAACACTCTCCACAGCTCTAGAGACTGCAGGATCCCTGATGTGCGTGTACTGCCTGACACTGACAAACAGAATAGTCCATAGCTAATAGATTAATACTTCACAAGGGCTGTACAGAGAGTGGTTTTTTAAGAACTAGAATAACATAGAAATCATTAAATCACAACTTGAATTTTAGAGATCTTGAAAGCAGAACTCCTAACGTGGAGTTTCCCAAGGTCACATGGGTCCCTTTTTCAGAGCAGGATCTCTAATCCCAGGTGTCTCGGCTCCTCCTGTCAGTCACTAGTATGCAGTCCAGTGACTTGCTGCTGACCGTAGTAGTTCTCAGCAGTACTGACATAGGACCACTGATGTTTTCATAACCAGATTCAGGCTACTCTACCACCAAGTTTGAATACAATGATTATTTCAAAGTTGGCAGAAAAAATAACTGGTGGAGAGATAGGAAATGTTTGTCCTTTGTTCTCATAGATACGTAATTTTTAAAGCTTTGGTGTTTGCTACCACATGTGGCTATCAGCAGCTAACAGGTGACAAAACCAATACTGAAAAACCATGAATTGCAGCCTCCAGATTAAGTTTAATGGGTTGTGTTTATACTTACTGTTACGACTTTTATACTGCATACATGCTGGTAGTTATGTTTTTGGTTATATATTCAGAAACATTTAAGCAAAGCCTGAGGTGGTGGGCAGTTATGCTTATTCTGGGGCTAGGAAGAATAAAATTCCATCCCTTTTCACAAATAGTTTATAGTTTAAATTAGAAACTGGAACAGAAAGAAGTTGGCAGTGATCAGTTCATCTTGGACAAAAGAAGCAGGAAGACTTTGTAGAAAAGGTGACATTTGAACTGTTTCAAAAGCTCTAATAAGAGAAGAATAAATCACAAATAGATTTTCTCTTACATGTCAAAAAATGAGACTGAACTAAGTGTTCAGGAGGCAAATTAGACTGTTCTAATAAGGGAGAACTTTGAGAACAAAGCAGCAAAAGGGCATGAAGAAAAATGTGACATAGTCCAGTACTAGTGATAGATAGTTCCGTGTGGCAGAAGGGCAGTGTGTGAATGGGGCTGTAATGGGAGGCTGAGCCAGAGATACAAACAACCAACTTAAGAATGGCTTTCTTTTGTTATATAGCAAATATGGGCTTTATGCAGTGGAGGAATTAGTAGCTTTCAAGCAAGAAAGCAGAATAACTGATTCGGTGGATTTTTTAATTTAAAAAATGACACTTTATTCTAGAAGAGCAGATTGGAGAATTAGACAAGAAATCCGTCTCTAAAGAAGCCTTCTGATGGTTAGATTGAGGAGAAGGAATTGAGATTGTTTTCCTGATATTCAGCTTCTGTGAGTAGGTAAATGGGTAAGATTCACCATGATGAAGAATACAGAAAAAACCAATTCAGGAAGGACAGTGGTATTTTCTAGGTGAATAGATTGCTTTAGGAACCTGATGGACGTCAAGTAGGCTACCGGATATTTGGGGTTGCAGATAAAGTTTTGGGAATCATCTGCATATAAGGAATAGTTTAAACCACTGGAGTAGTGTGGTTGCCAGGGGAGCCATTTAGATCCAAATGTTCTGAAATAACTCAAAACGGTACATGTGATGTTAGGGGAAGGTTCATAGCTTCCATCAGATTCTCAAATGGGATAAATGCATGTTCAGTATGAAGAGAGGCAGAGGGCAAAGTCCTGAGAATCTGCATTGTTTGACAGAAGAAGCACTCAGCAAAGAAATTAGAAAAGGCTTGGCCAAGGAGGAAGAGAAAATCATGGTAGTGAAGCCTAACAAATGGTCAGGCGATGGTACTGTAACGGAGAGTCAAATTAGATGAGGATCAGAGAATTCATTGGTTTGGCAATTAGAAGATCAGTAAAATTATTCCTGATTAGCAAGGTGGAGTTAAATATATTTTTATTTTATGAAGCTTCCCCCAGAAACATGGTTTCTAAGAATTGTAAGAGTCATCGGGCTGCAGTAAAGTTCCAAGTGTTCAAGGTTGTCTGAAATTTGCTCTCAACATTTGCTCTCTATTATCCTAATTCAAGCACTCTAAACTTTAAAACTTAGATGAATCCATCTCTTAACTGTTTCTGGATACTTTGTGCAAATCTTAGCTTCAGGCTTTTGCTTGTGTTTCTCATTCTGCCTGCCGTGTTCCCAACAAACTCAGTCTTTCCCAGGATTCTGCTTTCTCGGTTCCCTTTTCTGATTATCTGACGTATATTGATTTCCCTCTTTATATTCTAGTGGTATTGTCTCTCTTATTTCGGCATTTAGAATTATATTGCCTTGCCTTGCTATTTCATGTTATTGCCGCCTTTTCCCAATGAGATTTTATTCCTAAAGGCTTGTAATACCTCCATGCCTTCCAGTGACCAAACATTCATATACTTATTATAGATGCTAAAATACTTTAATGAATTTAACTGATGTCAGAAATAGTGGGGGAGAATGTCTTTTAAGAAAAAATTCATATAAATAACATTCCAAATTACATAGGAATAATTTGTAGACTACTTTTACCACTGTATTCCATTTCTGTAGGTAATCAAGAGTTGATTACATAGCAGAATAAGATAATGATATATAACTCTGAACTTCTTGATTTTTTTGAAATTTTAGTGTTTGTATTTTTTGGGGTGGGATTGAGACAGGTCCTTGCTGTATAGTTCTGGCTGGCCTTGAACTCATTATGACGTAGCCTGGGCTGGCCTTGAATTTGTAGCAGTCCTCCTGCCTCAGCCTCCCAAGTGCTGGGATTACAGGTGTTTGCCACCATGCCCAGGTGAAATTTTAAGTTTTTGAATTCAATTTATTTCATAATTCAGTGGTATGTATGTGTGTGTTTGTAAAATATGCTTATAAAAGACAAACCAGAAATAAAATATTGCTAATATTTGTATACATTTTGCCAAAGGCTTTCATGTTTTCTAAGCTTAGTTACTACCCATAAATTAAGTAGGCACCACTGTGATTAACATTTAAAACTTAATCATTTAAAATACAGTTGAGGGGCTGGGGATTTAGCTCAGTGGTTAGAGTGCTTGCCTTGCAAGCACAAGGCCCTGAGTTCGATTCCCAGCACCAAAAAATAAAATAAAATAAAATACAGTTGAATTATCCAGGATTAAACAGCACAGTAAATTGTTTTGAATTAAATTCAGTGACAGACTTCAGTTTATAGTTGTACTGGTGTTAATCATCTGACTTAAAGCCAGCGTTTCGTTTCTTTCCTTCTTCTCTGGCAACAGCTGGCACAATTCAGGACTGAGGTAGGAAGCACTGTAGCAGGGGAGAGAAAGGACAGGTCGTATCGCTTTAGTCTGGCATCAGAAATTAGAGTTGTGGGAACTAGAGATGCTAGATACTGCCAGGTGGAGTGCATATTTGCTTCAGTGTAAACAGATGCCTGCTAACAACAGTCCCAAATTGTTACCTGACGGGAAGGAGAAATCTTTTGGCCTTAGAGAACCTCAGTTTACACGTGTTTCGGTGTACATCTAGGCTTTTTTGTGTGGTGGGGATCACAATATATATTTCATGCAAATAACAGTTTTTGTGCCTATTCTCAGACCATAACTGTTTATTTTGACCGAGTAGGGATTGAACCCAAGACCTAGTGCATCCTAGGCAACTGCACTGAATCACACGCCCCATTTTTTTCTTGTTGATTTTTTTTTTTTTTTCTTTTGAGAAAGAGTTTCATTAACTTGTCCAGGCTGGCCTCAAACTTGCAGTCCTCTTGCCTCAGCCTCCCAACTAGCTGGTATTATAGGAGTGTGTGTCACTACACCCAGCAATTTAAAACATTTGTAACAGAAAAAAACAGATCTTTTGAACAGTTTTCAAAAAAGAAGCAAAATTCTTTTCATTCATAAGAATTACTGCTTGTTGAGTAGAATGTAATAAAACATTAAAATGCAGATATGACCAAGAGACACCATGTACAGGTACAAAACAAACATGTTAAATGTGATCAATATATGGACAATGTACCAATACATGTTCTTGGTTAATAAATAAATAAATAAATAAATAAATAAATAAATAAATAAAATGCAGATATGTACTTGAGCTGGGCATGTAGCTTAGTGGTAAAGCGCTCACCTGGCATTCACAAGGCCTTAGATTGGATCCCCAGTACTAAAAAAAGAAAGAAAGAGCCTAAATACAAAGGTATAGACAGAATAAAATAAGCTTATCATGGATGTGTCACAGTGATTCTTAGCCCAGTTTGTGCCTCAGCAATATGCCAAAAACTACATGGCCTGTACCTTCCGGGTCATTGTCATTAATAAATTATGAATAGGTCTGGAGGTATAGCTCAGTCACAGCATGTGTATGGCCTTAAGTTCAATCTCAGGACCAAGGGGAAAAAAGGATATTAAGCAACTGTCCTGTACCTCCTTACTTTATAATAAAGTCTCCAGTAAAATTTTCAGAAAAAGCAAATCCCAAAATTTTTCAATATTCACGAATTAAAATGATAATTAAAAACTGTCAAATGGAGTTTAATCACTTTTCTATTTCAGAAGCATTTTATGTGCTCATTTTTCCCTAGGGCTTGTGGATATATGATAAATATTCCAGAAGATGAAAAAAAGTGAATGAAAGAAATCATTCATCATACCTAACTGCTGGTTTTTTGGTGTTTTGTTTTGCAGTGGTGGGGATTAAACCCAGGGCCTTTGCACTGAGCTACATCTTTGCCCATTGTTTTGTTTTGTACACATGGTCTCACTGAGTCACTAAATTGCCCAAGCTGGACTTGGACTTGCAGTCCTTCTGTCTCGGCTTCCCAGGGTGCTGGAATTACGGGCATGTGCCCCCATGCCCAGCCCTAACTTCCTGTTTAAGAGAAACAAAGTGAATGAGGCATTGCCAGACTTTAAGGAAAGAAAGTAGTCGAGTCACTAGAGTAGAAAGACAGGATTCCAGGCTGCTGGTGGCCAGCAGTAGTCTGAGTGGTAAAGTATTTGCTTTTTGGTGGCTCGAGTGCCTACTACCTAACCCAGTCATGGGAGAGTCTAAATAAGGTCACCATTCTCCACAGTAGTGCTGTCTGTAGAAATACAGTGTGAGCCACAAATGTCATTTACAGTTTTCCTAGTAACCACATTAAGGGAAAGTGAAACAGGTGAAATTGCTTTCATTAACATACTTAATCCAGTCTATGCAAAGTATGTCACATTTAATTGGTATTTTTTAAAAGTCAGAGATACTGAACTTGCCTATGACAGGCCCTGAGTTCAAGCCCTAGTACCACCTTCCAAAAAAAGTAAAATTTTAGAGATTTTACTTTTTTTTGTACTTGAGCCTTCAGAGTTCAGTGTCCATTATATTTAAAGCATGTCCTTCTTCTAATGAGCTACATATTTCAATTAGTTATGTGGGTAGCAGTGACTATATTGGACAGCACGTCGCAGAGTACCGAGGGGGATATGCATCCGTAACATTAAGAAATGTAAGTTCCCTTTTGTCCTGTAAACAATATTGAATTGTGGTCCTTAGAACACTGAGCAAGTAAGTCACCAACCTGGGTCACAGCTAATACTTCTAGGACATTGGTATGATTTGTACCTCATCTGTTAGAAATGTGTCACTGTACATATTCTAAACTGTTACTAAGAAAAATGATAATGGATAGCTTACTCTTTTTATTTATTTTAATTGGGACTGTTATAATCTGATTTGCGTTTTCTTTTGTATTTTAAGGATATGGAATATTATCTTGTAAAATGGAAAGGATGGCCAGATTCTACAAATACTTGGGAACCTTTGCAGAATCTCAAGTGTCCATTACTGCTTCAGCAATTCTTGGATGACAAGCATAATTATTTATCTCAGGTAAAGAAAGGCAAAGCAATAATTCCAAAAGACAATAACAAAGCTTTGAAACCTGACATTGCTCGGTACATTGTAAAGAAAGCTAAACAAAGAATAGCTCTGCAAAAGTGGCAAGATGAACTCAACAGAAGAAAGAATCATAAAGGAATGATATTTGTTGAAAATACTGTTGATTTAGAGGGCCCACCTACAGACTTCTACTACATTAATGAATACAAACCAGCTCCTGGAATCAGCTTAGTCAATGAAGCGAACTTTGGTTGTTCATGCACAGATTGCTTCTTTGAGAAATGCTGTCCTGCTGAAGCTGGAGTTGTCTTTGCTTATAATAAGAACCAACAAATTAAAATCCCACCTGGTACTCCCATCTATGAGTGCAATTCAAGGTGCCAGTGCGGACCTGACTGTCCCAATAGGATTGTACAGAAAGGCACACAGTATTCACTTTGCATCTTTCGAACTAGCAATGGCTGTGGCTGGGGTGTAAAGACCCTGGTGAAGATTAAAAGAATGAGTTTTGTCATGGAATATGTTGGAGAGGTATGTTCAGTTTATCACATAGCAAATAATGTGCATTATCTTTTTACCTCAGTAACAAATACTTGGTACATTTTTTATATTATCATTTGCAGATTGTAGAAACTTATTTTCAGGTTTAGGAGTAGGTTTTACTGGCATACTTAAGAAATGTAAATGCTGTATGAACAAAAAATAAACGTATTAACAAATTGATAGTCATTCAACAAATACAAACGTTATTGAACATAGCATGTCTAAATTTTAAGATATAACAGCCAAAGTCCTAAGAAGAAAATTAGATGAAAACACATGCAGACTTCAAAAACTTGGAGGTTGTAGCTTACTTCATTTATTTGTACAAATATGGTTAAGTTTAGCAAAAGTCTATTTCCCATCAACATGCAAAATATTATAGATGAATGTTTTATGTATTGTAGAATATATACAAAAACATTTGTTGCAACCTAAGAAAATCAAACTCTTAACTCAGCCACTTTGAACCACAGACCGTTCTCTGAATTACCAAATACTGAACAACTGTTTATTTTTTATACATATCACATGTAAACATAAAAGTATTTACCATATGTCAGATACTGTTCTAAGTACTTTGTTGTATTAACTCACTAATCCTCTCAGTAACTCTGAATAGTAGTGTTATCTCCATTGTTGTAGATGAAGAAACTGAAGTACAGAGAAATTGAGGAACTTGCTCAGAGTCACACAGATACATAGCAGTAGTAAAGAAGGGCCAGGATTCAAAACTCCAGAATAACACTCTGCACTGTACCGCACTGCCTCGACTGTGCTGGGACTAGAAAGACAGGAGAGTGGCTGTGTCTGCGATTGTCAGATATAACTGGTTTATATTATTTGAAGTTGCTTCACTTGTATTCATCGAGAATTCTAAATTGAGATCCCTGATTTGATCCTTATAGTTAATGATAGATTATTATAAATCACCATTTGGGAGCTAGAATTCAGCAGAGTGTGAAGATACATACCTGTAATGCTAATGCTCAGGAGACTGGGGAAGAGGACTGGGAGTTGGACTAGCCTGAACAATAGTGAGACTGCGTCTCAAAGAAAAAAGAAAACTAGATTATATTCAATCACATTTCTTCTGGCTTAATGAAACAGTGATCACACGAATCACTTTAGACATTGTGGTTTCCTGAGTTGATCTCTTGATAAAGCTGGGCTTAGAGCAGAACTGTGAGTGATGTTCATATCTTGTCTGCCCCACACACCACCTCCCCGCCAGTGATGCTGGGTTTCAAACCCAGGCCTGTGTGTGCCTGGCAAGCTCTTTGCCATTGTTACATTCCCAGCCCCTGGGTGATGGTTTTGAACTTGAGAATTTTATAAATACCTGTTCTACAAAACAAAACTACCATAGAGTTGACAGCAAATTTACCATACCTTCTCTCCTGTTTTGTAAAATGTAGTCCTTTGCTTTCAGTTTTGTCCTACAGTGAACTATAGTTGTATAGCTTTTTGAACAACCTAATTATAATGAAAGTAGTACAATGTTTCAATTTGTTACTTCTGTCAAATTTTATATAAAAAGCCATTCTTTGGTACCATCATTTTTCCTCCCTTCATTTTTCCACCTCTTTCCATTGAGCTCTTGTGTGAGTGTTGGTTTTGATAACATTTGGATTTGGATTTCTTTTAAAGGTATGTAGGAATAATATATATAATATAGGGTGTGATAAAAACACAATGATGGTTTAAGTAAAAAAACTAATTACAATAAACGACACATTGCCATTAATACCGCTCAGAATCCCTTGTTTCAGAGACTGAGTCCATCCTCCTTGCCACTTTCCAAAGCAGTTCTGGAGGTCTCTCTTCTGAGTGTCCTTAGTTACTCTTTTGTGGCTGCCTTCGTGTCCTGAATCGATTCAAAATGTTTACCTTTCATGGTCATTTTGGTTTTGGGAAGAACCAGAAGTGCAGATGGTACCAGGTCCTGTAAGGTGGATGAGATTATTTTATGAGACTGCTTTTCCATTGGATGGCACCCTGGGCAGCAGCATTCACTGTACTGTGTATTGATCACACCTCACAAAGACATGAAGGACAGCCAGGCATGGTGATGCACACCTACAGTCCCAGCACTCGGGAGGCTGAGCCAGGAGGATTGCCATGAGTTCAAGGTCAGCCTGGGCTGTACAGTGAGTTCAGGGCTAGCCTGGACTACACAGCGAGATCCTGTCTGAAAAAACAGAACAAAACAAAAATCAAAAGAAAGAGGGTTTTCAGAACTGCTTCTGAAAGTGGCAAGAGCAATAAGTGTGTTTGAAGCTGGGGAAGAATTGTATTTTGAGGGGATTGATGGCAGTGTGTCTTTTACTGCAATCTTTAAAATTTCAGTATTCAACTATATTTTGATCATACTTTGAATGTTTCTTCAGTTCTGCAATAGCTACATAATGTACTATAGTTTCTTTCTTTTTAGGTAATCACAAGTGAAGAAGCGGAAAGACGGGGGCAGTTATATGACAACAAAGGAATCACTTATCTCTTTGATCTGGACTATGAATCTGATGAATTCACAGTGGATGCAGCTCGATATGGAAATGTGTCTCATTTTGTGAATCACAGTGTAAGAAGAAATACTTAAATTGTAGATAAGACAAATAATTCAGCTTAGTAGTTTTTAGTGATTTTTCCATAGGTGAAGAGAAATTATCTTTAAACTGTATAACCTTCCCAAGTATTTCAGAATGTGAGACTTTTCTGTGCAGGTATGATATTATTACTGTTGTAGGAAGAAACCAACCATATGCTTACCAAATACAGTGGTTTGCAAGAATCCTTATATATGTTACTTCATTTAAACTTGGCAATAACTTTACGAGGTAGGTAAAATATCTCATCTCCCAGGAGGAAATAATAAGCAGAGGAATTAAGAAGTAAAATGTTGAAGAATCACATGCAACTGCATAAGTGTCTTACACAAGTTTTTTTGGTTTGGGGGGGTTTGGGGGGGTGTGCTGGGAATTTAACTCTGGGCCTTAGCACTTGGTAGACAGGTGCTCTACTGCCAAGCTAAATCCCCAGCCCTGACAGAGGTTGATATAACTAAATTTCACACAATGTACAGTAGTAGTTCCCCCTATCCACATTTTTTCCCTTTCCACAGTTTATTCACTGTTAACTATAATCCAAAAATATACAGTGGAAAATTCCAAAAAAAGAATTCATAAATTTTATATTTCAAGGAATTCTCATTAACATGATAAATATCTCACACTGTCTCACTCCACTCCGCTCAGGACATGAATCACCCTTTTGTCCGGCGTAGTCACCCTCTATATGTCACCTGCGCACTTGTCATTAAGTAGCTGTTTCAGTCAGCAGATCAGCTGCTGCAGTGTCATAGTGCTTGTGTTCAGGTAACTTTTACTTTACATAATAATCATCGCAAAGCACAAAAATAGTGATGGTGACCATTTAGATGTGACAGAGAGAAACCATGAAGTGCTTCCTTTAAGAGAAAAGGTAAAAGTATAATATTTTGAAATAGAACATTTACATAACTTGTATTACAGTTATAATTGTACAGTTATATTTTAACATATAATTGTTCATTTCTATTTATTTTTAGTTATTGTTAATCTCTTACTGTGCCTGATTTATAAATTAAATTTATCTTAAGTGTACATGTGTAGGAAAATATCCTAGCATATGTAGGGTTTGGTACTATTTGTGGTTTCAGACATCCACTGGGGTTCTTGTACTGTATCTCCCATGGATAAGGGAGTGCTACTGTATAAATATATTTTCTTAGATGTAAGCATGTTAGTATATTTATAAAATGTAAGGATTTATAGAATATCGTAAGTATTTAGGACTAATTTTCTAAATTATAAATTAGTATTTTTCCTAAAGTTTTGTGTTTGAAAGATAATAGAACTATAGTCTTAACTGCAGAGTCTTATACTCTATAAAAACTATTTATAAAACTAAGGCGGTAGGGGTGTGTAGCTCAGTAGTAGAGTGCTTGACTGGCGAGTAAGTTCGCACCACTGCAAAAAAAAAGTTAATGATTATTGGATACCTACTAAATGCCAGGTAGATAAGGCTGGTGAAATTAATACTGTCTCCATCTTACAGATAAGGAAAATGTTTCTTGGAGATTAAGTTCTATTGCTGCCTTTATAAGGATGTAGCTGTGTTAAACTTTGGATGGATTGCCTATCAAGAAACTGGTCTGTGATTAGCAGTGAAATATGAAAGACATTCTGACTCCCTTTTTAGTTTTCTGATTTACTTTAATTTTTGCTTAAAAGAATTATTTTCTTAATCATAAATCTGCGATAGTCATCCTTCTGTACCCCCAATAGTCATCCCTCAGCAGCGTCCCAGGAAATTGGTTCAGGACATCCTGCAGGTACCAAAAGCCTTGGATGCTGAAGTTCCTTTATAAAATGGTATAGTATTTACATGTAATCTGAATGTTCTCCCTTTTACATCTTCTCTGAATCACTTACAATACCTGTTACGGTGGAAATAGTTATGTTGTTTGGGAAATAACAAGAGAAAGAGTCTCTACATGCTCATTACAGAATTACTTTTTTTCCCTCCAAGTATTTTCAGTGTGAGATTGGTTGAACCTGCAGTTGACTGAGTCCATGATACATAACCTGTGGACGGAGGCACAACTGTTCTTCCAAAATACATAAATTCTTTCAAGAGCAAACACTTATTAGTATGATTACTAGATCTCTGTTCTTGCACATTCTCTAATTTAGTGCAGAGTTCTCAAAATACTGAACAATTCTGAAGTTTAAGCAGTGAAACTCCATGCATTATAAAATTTGACTTCCATGTTGCTCATTTGATTTTCAACGTGGTTATTCTAGTTCTTTGAAATATATACCTTACTGAAATAGTCACATGACTAGTTAAGGAATTGTATTAAAATTCTCCGGGGAAAAAAAGTTGATACTAGATGAATAAAATTGGGAAACATGTTAATAATTGTTGAAGTTGCAGAGTAGATACTTGCAGATTTATTGTGTTGTTTTCTCCACTTTCTATGCCTATATTGTTTTCAAAAGTGAAAACAGTATTTTTAAATGCGTGTGTCATCATAAGCAACTTAATTTCCACTAAAATTTAAATGAATACTCTGGGAAATTAAAGATTTTATATGGCATGTAAAAGAGCTCATTCGTGTCGTGTTTACTTAAGTGAGTTCTAATGTTTCTTTGCAGTGTGACCCAAATCTTCAGGTGTTCAATGTTTTCATCGATAACCTGGATATTCGTCTTCCCAGAATAGCACTATTTTCCACGAGAACTATACATGCCGGAGAGGAGCTGACTTTTGATTACCAAATGAAAGGTACGATTTTCAACTGTCGTTTCACTGGTGTTCTTTTCAGTATGAAGAATCACATCAAAGTAGGAAAAGATCGTGGATCATCTGAACCAGACTGGTAAGAAACTGAGACTGTAAGCGCTTGTAATCTTACTTAATGTCCCGAGCTCATTTGATAGCTCAAGTTAAAACCTGCATCTGCCCGACTGGGCCAGGGACTGGTCTTTCTTCTACATTATCTTGCCTCTTGATTTTTTCAGGACTTCTGTTTGGAAGCTGGTTAATCCTAACATCTTTTCTCAATGTTATACTACTTCTATTAAAGAAAAACTGTGGTAACCTAGCATTTGAAGGTCCCAGGTTCCATCCCTAGCACCACACACACAAAAATAATATTTTATTGAGATATATATTCAGAAAATTGGAGATATTATTTAAATCACATAAACTTATTCCATTCCTTCTTGAACCTGGCTTTTGATAAGAATGTTTAATTCTGTTTGTGTTGTGACAATGTGGGTATTTTCCTTTTCTGAGAGCGATGCCAAGTCCTTTCCGTATTGTGATTGCATGCGTCACTGTATGTGCTTACTGTGTGGAAAGAATGATTGTATATTGAATTTTCCCAGCAAGCATCATCACTTTGGGAGTCCATTCTCACAAATACAGGCTGATAACATAAGTAGTGTATTTTATTAGCACACACCATTATTTCAAGACAAACTGTAATGAATTGTCTCTCATTATTCACATTCATATGTACAAAGGGAAAGCCTCACATTTCTTGGGAATTAACTTATTCAAATGATCTTGAGCAAGCACCCTTGCTACCTCCTTTTAAAGTAACAGGAAATTTAAAACTCATTATAAATTGTCTTACCTCTCTCTCCTATTTCTATCTCTTCTACTCAGGTTCTGGGGACACATCTTCAGACTCTCTTGACCACAGTCCTGCTAGAAAGAGAGCCAGGACTGTGTGCAGATGTGGAGCTGTGACTTGTAGAGGTTACCTCAACTGACTATTTGGGAAGTACAGCTGACGATCATTGTAGTTTGATTTTTTCCTAATGTTAACTTTTTAAAAAAGTATTTGGGACTCTTTTCATATTATCAAGATTACAATGTTAATTTATAGTTCCTGTTTCAAGACATATGCCAAATATATTACTGTCGCTATGAAGACGACACAGGTCACATAGGCTACTTTGAAACAAACCTAGTTGGTGGTCAGATCACAGCTGTGGAAGCCCTATCTACAGATCAGCATGTGCATACTTAAGAAGTCTGTGTGTGCAGAAAAGTGCCCCCTTCCGTGTTTGAAAAGTGTTAAACTGAACAGATAGTAATTGCTGAGATGAAACATTCATCTTGCCATACACTTTGATTTCAGAGACACAGAGGTAATTCATTTTGGACAAATACACAGGTTCTAGTTATGATGCTATATTGTCATTCCTATTAAATATCTGCTGTTCTTTTTTTGAGACAAATAAGTGACACTGAATTTCTACTCTATTTTCTACATTTTCATTCAAACATTGTCATCTTAATGATAATAGAAATTTAAAGTATAAAATATTTCAGCTTGATTTCATATTTTGAATCTAAAACATTATGAAGATTGTATGTCTAAACCTGTAATTCAAGATTTTTTATCCTATAGAAGAATAATCTCCGCAAGGACCCCAGAAGTCCAGAAGGGCTGGCCATTACACATTTTAGAAAGGACAGGACCGCGAGACCAGCTGAGGAAGCGAAGCGCTCTGAGGGCACCACCGAGCATGAGTTAGGAGACCGTGCTGAACACTTCTGGTCTAAACTGACCCCAGATTCATGGGAGTGACTGTACCGAGTAATAAGGTCATGGCCACTAACACGTCCTCTCAATTTCAGGCAATTTTAATGTTCCCTTTCCACCAAGCTATTTTTGTATTTCCTGCAGGTCTTCTTAAAAAGTAATCTATATTTGAACTGGTAACTTGTTTTATACATGAATTTTCTAGATGTGATAAAGCTAACCTTGGCCAAAGTGCGTGCGTGAATTGAGACTTTTTATTAGCTGACCTACTGTATAAAGACTGAAATGGAAGGTTTTTCCATCTTTGTAGTAAGAGCTCAATCAGGAAAACTTTTTAATCTCTGATCCTGAGATTTCTCGTGGTGTCAAACGTGAAGATAAATACAGCAGAGTAGCCTTCAGTGTCCCTAAAGAAGTTCATCTAAGCTTGTTGCTCTGGGTTGTAGCGGCCTGCGGTAAGTGCGGGTAAAATCGAACTGAATTCAGGAATACAGCACTTCAAACATCTTCACTCTTAACGTGTTTTTCAGGGAAGCGGCACTTTATTCATTATACTGCTATCACATGACTGTGTTCTTTTTCAATATAAGATAAATTGTTCGCATGTTTTGGGCCTTGTGTCTGCTAACCAAAAATGGCAGGATGTGTCAAGAAAAAAAATACATTTTTTAATGGCATTTCTTGTGTTTTCTTTATGAAAAATTAGTCACACAGCATTGGTGAGAACACATTACAGGTTTACAGGTTGCCCCCCCCATGGCCAAGCTTACTCAGGTTACCATTTCTTACAGGCTTATGATACAGTTTTTTTTAAAGTCACTAGTTATTTGATCTTGTCTACTACCTGGGTTTTTAAAAATGTAAAACCAGAGGCAGAGGGGGAAGGACTGTTTTCAGTAAATCTGTAGTTTTGCTTTGTCCTTCCTGAGAGAAATTTCATGGGCCTTTGAAATTTTAAGTACATGCTTATGTACTGTTTAGGGACTTTTAACTATTAGGAAGTCAACACTGAATTTCTTCACCTGGATTTGCTAAAGATGTCCGAATTTGTTCTCAGTGTAAAAATTTTCAAAGGTAACAGTAACAGCAAGTTTAAAATGCAAATGTACTGTACAAGTTATAATTCCATCATTTCCAGGATCTATGTAGGATTGTGACACACAATTAGTACTCTCAGGATTTTGCTCATATATGCAGATTTTATTTTATTTTGGGTTTTTGAGACAGGGTCTCACTATATAGTTCAGGCTGGCCTCAAACTCTTGGTGATCCTCCTGCCTCAGTCTCCTTAGTGCTGGGATTATAGGCTTGTGTCATATGCCTGACCATATATGCAAAATTTAAACTGTACTTAACTGCTTTTAGTGCAACCATTTCTCCTTAAGGGAAATAAATTTAGCATTTGATGATGTTCCATGATGTGCCATGACTTAGCTTTGTTTGCTTCTGAATATTTTACCAAGATTCCAGGAAGGCTAAAGAAAAATACTGATATATTCCTGAGTATCGACAAGATTAACCAAAGGTTTGTACCTAGGTCCTTTAAGTGGTACTTTCCTTTTCAGGGTCTGTTCATTTGAATCTTAAAAGTACAGTTCAACAGGATCTCTGCACTGTTTGAACATCATTGGTCACCACGTACTGAACGGTGCTGTGGTAGGTTCTGCCTGGAAACTGCAAGTTCAGAGCTCACAGTAATAGAGCAAGGCGCAGGCCTATGTTCTGCACTTAGTGCATCTCATGAATCTCTAAGGTTGGTGCTGCTGTCCCTCTCTTCCACCCTGTATTACAGGCTTAGGCTGGTTAGGAAACACTGATGTGCCCAAGATTAGCCAGCTATGCCAGGCCACAGACTACCTATTTTTGAAAGTATTTTATCTTCAACTTCAGGGAGACCTTTAAAAAATCAGTTTCCATTTAAACATTTAGATAGTCTTCTCTAAGGCAAACATGCCAGCCAGTGGGTTTCTTACGTATCTTGGCATTTTGACACACTTGTTCCTTTACTTTGTCTAATTTCTTGAAATCAGAATGCCACTACAATTAATACTGCTCATTTTTATGCTGTCTTTGAGTGGAATCGAAGACCATACACTTTAAAACCAAGTTGCTTATGTCTGAATCCTAGACTTGGCCCCTTGCTAGTTACATGAACTGATCCGTGTGCCTCCATCTCCTGTCTTCCTCAGAGGGTGACTGTGAGGATTAAAGGAGTTTATATGTAGTAGGTAAAAACTTATATCACAGAGTAAGCACTGTGTCAGTTTCATTATTCTGCTCTAAACCTCTGCTTTTAAATCTGATAACCAGTACAAGAATGTTGATTAAGGTATATTCTTGTGCTCTGTTCTTTGCCCTGGAAGCCAGAAATATGCCAGATCCACATATAAACAGTGAAAATAATGGTGTATTTGTAAAATGCCAGTAGTACATTCATCAGAAGAATGTTTACAAGCATTTTTGGAACACCTACCTTGGGTCATAAGGTATAAAAACTAAGTCTTGCCAGGCGTGGTGGTGCACACCTGCAGTCCCAGCACTTGGGAGGCTGAGGCAGGACTGCCAAGAGTGTGAGGCCAGCCTGGACTACATAGTGATTTTAAGGCCAACTTGAACTACGTAGCAAGACCCTGTCTCAAGGAAAAAAACCAAAAAAACATAAATAAAACTGAGTCTTTAAGTATTAGCGAGTGTACTATGACAATCGTGTTGCTCTAGTCTGAGGGGTCCAGTATTTTTTGGTCTAATTTCTGTGCATCATGGTGATGGTGCATGTTATTGTTTTAACCTGCAAATTGTGTGATTCCAACTTGTGAAACTCCACAGAAGCTTATTTTAAGTGATACCTTTGCTTTGCTTAATTTGTGAAATGTCAGCATACCAAAGTATTTATGAATATGTATTTACAAAATTGTATTAAATCTTCACATAACACAATCGTTTGTGGACTTTAAAGATGTTGACTCAGAACATACTATAGCCATTTAATTCTAAGCATTTTCTTTTTACATCCTGATTTTTGTGGTTATAATTTTACTGTTGTAGTCACACCATGGTTTTAAGTGATACAACAACTTTTGAGATAAGGTGCTGTTTTTTTTCCCTATAGCCATCAGTTTATTGCATTAGGTCCAAAGTTATTCTAATTTAAGTGTTGGTATGACCCAAAATAGTCTGTCTTTGTTGAATGTTCTTGCACACTTGAGGTGTATTCTGCTGCTGTTTAGGTGGAGTGTCTTATGTTAGTCAGATCTAGTTAGGTGGTGATGTTCGGTTCCTCTATATTCTTAGTGATCTTCTGTGTGTATACTAGTTCTTTTACTAAGAGAAGGATGCTGAAACCTCTAAAATGGTGCACTAGTTTGTCTCTTTCAGTTTTTGCACTGTGTATTTTGAAGCTGTTGTTAAGTACATAGACATTTAGGATTGATTACATCTTCTCAATGAACTGGACCTCTTATTATTAGGAAATGGTCTGATGCGAATGTACCCACTCAAGCTCTCTTTCAGTTACTGCTTACATGTTGTATTTATCTCTATTCTTTTATCTATAGATATCATTTCAGTTGAATTTCTTGTGGACAGCATGTAGTTTTTGTTTTTGACTTTTTTTTTTTTTTTGGTGCTGGGGATCGAACTCAGAGCCTTGTGCTTACAAAGCAAGCACTCTAACCACTGAGCTAAATCCCCAGCCCGTAGTTTTTGTTTTTAACCTGAGTAGTCTTTCCTTTGAAATGTGCTTAGACTGTTTACATTTACGGTAATTACTGAGAGGTTTAGATTTAATTCTGCCACCCACATGCTGCTTTTTTCCCCATTTACCTCTTGCCTGCCTTTAGTTTTTGGTTTTTTAGTCCTGAGGATTGAGCCCATGACCTTTGCGCTGAGCTGTATCCCCACCCTCTTTGAGACAGGGCCTCACTAAGTTGCCCAAGTGGGTCTGGGACTTTGGATCCTCTGCCTCAACTTGCCTGCTGGTGTTACAAGCATGTGCCACTGTGCCTGGGCAATTTAAACATTTTGGATTCAACTGTAACTGATCTACTGCAACAGCAGACTTAATTGCTTGTAAAAAGCCTTTTAATGGTTGCTCCAGGACAGGGTGTTTTGATTCTTAAATATCCAAGAATGAGCATTTCTTTTTTTCAACTACTATACTCTCACCTGTTGCCAGTTTCTCATATAAATATTGTAATTGCTCTTGTTTAGGTAGCTCAGCTTCTGGCGTTGAGGGAATTTCAAAATCAGAGGAGCCCTGTGAATCTCTGCATGTGCCTTGATTTGGCAACCTTTTTTCCTCAGGTATGTGTTTCCCAACACTAGAGGTTGTGGTTATGTCTTGATCTCTTCTTTTCACATCACCACAGGTATCCTTTTGGCAAAGTACATGTTGTTCCACCTGAGAGGCAGGAATACTGTCCTTGACTTTTGGTCTGTGGGCACCTTTGTTCAGAAAAGCAGTATCCCCATTTCTGTCTTGTGAAGATAACAGAACGGTATCAGACTGGCTATCCCAGCCTTGACTTCCTTGTTCTGTTATGTGTGTTGACTGAGAAGAATCCTGGGAAGAGATGTGGGTGGATTCTCCATCAGAGTCACTGAAAAGCTTGGGTGACTGCGATCCCCCCGTCTCTGTGGAGGAAGGGAAGTTTTCCAAACCCTCGTCTGTAATGTCATTTCTTTTAAAGAATACTTCCCACCGGGGTCCATCTGCATCATCCTTCTGCTGGGGGGGAAGTGTTACAGGGTCCAGATCCTGCAGTGCAGCTGGGATTTCGGATTCTTCTTCATTTTCACTATTGGATTCTTCACAGTCTATAAAGTTGGCCAGAAGAGAGCTTTGCACACTTTCCACCTCACGGCATCCTGGGCTCTGTCTCGGGCTTTCAGGTTGATCTTGTGACTCTGCAGTCAGCAAGAAGACCTCAGGATGGAGAGTTAGCTGGTACGGTAGCTTGTGCCGTAAAGGTACTGGCAGAGGGCCATCAAAAAGGTCGTCTTCCTCCTCTGTGAGACAGACAAACAGGCTTATTGCAAACAAGACAAAGGAAGTCATTTTAGTATGGAGTATTTACCCACATTTTTGATTCTTGGAAATGGGAAGAACAGGGAGGCCACTCTTGAAAGAGAAATTAAAAGGCCTGATTCTTGGGATAGTCTGAACAATCTAACCTCCATCCTTCTGGCTTTCTGGGAGGGGAGGGGGCAGTGCTGGGCATCAAACTCAGGGCCTTGCATTTGGTGGGCAAGCGCTCTACCACTGAGCTAAATCCCCAAGCCCATCCTTCTGGCATTTTTAATGCTACACTATCAGCTGAGAACACAATTCAGTGAAAACCTTAAATACAGTTTCTATATCTCATTCCAGAATGTTTCTGGAGAACCACGTAATTTTCATTCTGCTCATGAATTAGGTTTCCAAACCCAGTAGGTTCAGCAAATAGTAGGTGCTGTTTGGCCAATTGAATAAGAAGGTAAGTTACTTTGTTCCCCATAAGTTTTCTCTCTGTGAATATATTATTGGTACTTTGTACATAGGCTGTGACAGGTACTGGGGGAGCACATACAGGATAAATCAACTTGAACCAAAATACTGAGTAAACCACATTAAGGGTGGAGAACTAAGCCAACAAAATATTGTCTTGAATTTTATGCATGTTACATGAGCCTACGTGTAGTGGCAGTCCACTTAAATTCTGAAAAATGAGGACTCCTTACTTGGCTAGTGAAGTTCTCATAAATGTGAAGACATGGAGTCAGGGTGAGAACAACAATTTTTCCACTTTAACAACCCTTAGGAAGAAAATTAAATGCCATGAATATAACTTGCCCACTGCTGAATCTGTTAAATTATAAAGACCTACTTCCCTGTGATAAAGGCTGAAGCTAAGCACTGCATTTTCATGGCCCTGTGACAGTGTCATCCAGCTCCCACTCTACCATGAGGAGAGACAGGCCTAGAAAATAGGCACGCCAGTGCACAGGCCAAACCTAACTCAAGGTCAGTGTGCTGTTAGGGTGTATAACGGATCTTGCCATTCATTCCTGAAGGATTGAAGGGGACTAGCATGCCTAGCGACTGTATTTGGAATCACCCTAATGTCCAAGGCAGGGCTTTTTTTAAACTATGAGTTGTGTGTTGTTTTAGCTCTGCTGCTAGTATACCAAAGTCACCTTTTAAATAAAATGTTTTTGTACCGTTTGTTAAGTTGGACAATTTTATTTCTGGATCTGTGACTATACCCGTGTTATACTTTAATTGTAATCTTTCATCAGAACATTTTTACATCTTCTTTCTTGTACATACCTTAAAAAGAAAGTTTCTATACTTGGAATTTTACTGTGTTATGTACTATTCTGTGTTTCAGTCATATACAATTAAAACTGTATGAAAATAGGTATATGACATTGTGAAAAAAAATCACAATATAAAAGGGCTTAAATCCTTAAGAGACTTAGACATGCTGATAATAAAAACACCAAGACTCAATGAAAAAAGTACAGATGTCATAAATAACTCAATTTCCACCATCATACATTGCTGACATCTGTAAAAAATTGATAAAATCATACAAGAAACTCCAGCACCCCCCCCAAAAAAAAAGTCATACAAGAAAGCACTTTGGCAACATGTATTAAGCACTTTCACTTCTACAGTGCAACCCAACAATGGCACGCAAAACAGACCTAGAAAGTTTTTTATTACATTATTTATAAAACCTAGAGAAATAACATAAATGTCTGATTAAAGAATAAAAGTTCTTAATTTGAGGATTGGATAGTCATAGGAAGTATGCAACCACTGATGTTTTGCAACCAGGTGCATCCAAGTGGTTGGGTGTATGCAACCAAGAGTAACACAGAAATTTCCCAATAAGATATTTGAAGTGAAAAAAAATATATATATACACTATGTATATATAAAAATGATATAAGCTATTTTTCCTACTGTATACATCTGTCTAGTTTTACAGCTGTTACACTACTGAAATACCTTCATCCTTAGCTTTTCTTCTTTTGGGGTTTCCGAGGATCAGACTCAGGGCCCTGTGCTTGCTAGGCAGGTGCACCAGGCAAGCACTCTACCACTGAGCTAAATCCCCAAGTCATTCTTAGCTTGAGACTCCCAATTGTCCTTCCTGTCCCCTGCTGCCTGCACCCTGCCTAAGGATTGTAGTCTGTCCTCTCCACAGTCCATTTTCAAGAGTTCTTACACAAGCGAACTTCAGGGCATTACTCAACACTACAGTAACTTGTTCTCATTAACTGGAGCCTACATGATGTTACTTTTTAAACATCTTCATCATCACTCCTGAATTTGTGAATATGTAAATGAACATAAAAGAAGGAAATACATTAAAACACTAATGAAAATAGTTTTGTGTTATTCTATGTAATCTTTTATTTTCTAAGTAATAGTATGTACTACTGTTCCAAGAAGAGTAAAATCATAAAAGAGGTCTCTGGTGCTAAGTATAATGCTGGTGACTATTAAAATTATG
>PVJO010003273.1:79977-126355 GCA_004026905.1 Hystrix cristata | reverse complement strand
AGATGCCTTAGGGCTAGTTAAAGAGTCAAAAGGGAGTCTGTTTTCTGTATGTTAATCACATTACCTGGGGCCTTCCTGGAATTAGTCTCTTTGCCTTTATCTCCTTAACTGTTGGAATGTAGCTGGTTTTAGGTTTAATGTCTGAGGAGGCCTTTACCTTGTCTTTTCCCTACCTATGGGGACCCCTGTCCCTACATTCGCCCCTCTGAGAAAAACATCCAACTTCTGTTGGGGAACTGGGCAAAGACCAATGTGGCTTCTTCGACCTGAATTGGGTCCTAGTTGGGGCACAGCGGATAGGAATCTTTAGCAGGAAGTTTTTCTTCCAATGGGCCTCGGCAGAAGATGTCTGGCAGCTTTATGGCAGGTTTCATCTGTATGACCATTTGGGGTTTGGCAGACTCTAGGCAAAGAAAACAGAAAGCTTTACCAAAAGATTAAAGACATGTATGACTAAAGCCTGAGCAACAGGATGGAAAGGTAGCCTGGGTAAGGACCCACGTTAGATATGGTCTAATAACAGTTGTAACTAGGTGGCCTTTAGGATTTTTAGCAGGTGTCAGTGATTGGAGATTTTCCTGTATGTCTGGCTTAAATTATGTATATCTCTAGCTATGTCCTCTTGTTGTTGCATGTTCAAGACCAAGTTAAGTTGAGACCGTTGTCAATCATGATTTATTTTCCCAATATGTCAAGGTCAGTCAAGTCTCCTCAGGCATTCCTTTGGGGGTGTGATCAGAGCCTCTTAGCTCTTAATTCATCCTCTGTCAAATGTGTCATCTGCCAGGGTGGGTCACAGTCTGTGCTAGACCACACGGTGCTCCTTGGAGACACGGGAAGAACAGTTTTCCCTTCAGTGACCCTCCTTCTGCAGGGTGCACATTGGCTGGCTCTTTTTTGACCTCAGGGGCCTGACAATCTCCTTGCTCAGGAGGCTGTGTGACTCACTGAGATTGTCTTGTAGGAAGGCCTCCTTATGTCCTGGGTCCTTATTGACCTTGGAGGTTCAGGGCCAAAATACTAGCTGTCCTCTTAGCCCAGTTACCTTTTAGTTTGGGTCCCTCAAACCTTAGTTATTGAACACCCAGCAAGAGAAGATAAGTTACATTTGGCAGTATAGTGGGAGCAGTTAATTTTATAACTTTGCTCAGATATCTAGTCTATCATATAGCTTTAAATCTGGATAAGATGACAGTAAAGAGCCAGTTAAGCACATATAGGCCAAACAGTAAGACCAGCAAAAGTATTATTTTTATGGTCAACAATTGTTTCTACCAGGAAGAACCAAGGGTGGCTTCCCACAAAAAGGGTAAGGAAAAGGTCTAGGGAGCTTTAGAATCTGATATAGCATTAACCCGTCATCTAACATCTTGAACATCCATCAGGATTTTAGCAGAAGAATCAGAAATGTACACACATCATTCAGCTTTTATAATCACACAAGTTCTTCCTCGTGTTATTGTTAGGATGTCTAAGTCTTGGATCTCTTTAAAAAGTTGGTAAAGGGGCCTGGCCTGCATCTTTAAGACAGAAGAGAAACTGGCTGAGGCTGGAATCTGTGTCAATAAAATGTACGGATTGGGCACAACTGGGTGAAGAGGCACCACAGCCTCATTAATGAAGCATTGGTCTTGTAGCTGTCTGTTTAGTAGGCCCCTTTGACTGATGATATAGGGGCTGACAGGCTCTCATAAGAGTTTATTTGAGTAGTAGTCTTTAGAAAAGATAACAATTATCTTAGAACAATTTTGTCAAAACTAGTTCTTGAAACAGGCAACAATTATAAACTTTTACAGGAAAAAAAACCTTGAGATCAATAACCATATAGCATTCTAGCATGACAATCATGATGAGCTTATTTTTGAACCACACCTAAATGTCCCATTTTAGTATAGAATAGCTCTAGTCAGTTAAATTTTACATGTGTTTTAAACGAGACAAAGACTAATGTTGCTAGGAGACTCGATGGAATTCCTGGGGTGGTTGCATTTGAGTTAGAAAATGTGAGCTTGGGAGGGTTTTTGTACCAGTAACAGGATCTATGTGACTATTTCTAGTTTAGAGTATGACACCGCCACAGGAAGTGGTGAGGGAACTCTGGCACATATAATGTCTATCATGGACATTCATGGGACATATCATGGGAACCGAGGAGCTTACGAGTGAGTGAACTGTAGTGGAGCCTTATTACAAAAGACCTAAAGTGGCATCCTGAAAATGTAGCCAGGATTCCATAAAGGCAGTGACTATAGGTAATAGGCTCTGATTCTGCCCATGTTATTCAAAGAAGGATTTTTCAGGAAGAATCTCTGTTGCTTGTAAATTTAAAAAAGACTAAAAATCTTTTAAGTCAAAGAGCAAGTGGTCACCAAAGACTAGATCGTAGGGATCAAAACAGCAAAAATGATAATTCCGGAAATGAGCTGCTATTGTAACAGTATGCACGTATATTAAGACACACATGCTCTGCAGAAATGGAACACCAACAAATTTTAATCTCTGTTTTTGGGGCAAAATATCAAAATATAAGGAGTATATTTCCAGTTGTTCTGTGAGTTCATGTTATATTATGATTAAGGGGGAGTAGGAAAACATTTCATACTTTATTTCAAGGGTGAAGTGATAATTACATTAAGAATTGCTATTATGTGTGCTGTTAGAAGAAATGGGTAGAGGGAACACCAATACATATACATTATCAATGAAAGGGCAGACATAAAGTGAAGTGTTAAATATCAACTATATATATGTACATATATATAGTATGTACACAGATATATACATACATATCTGTGCATATATATATATACAAAGATATGTATTTTATATATTTTTTTCTTTCCTTCAGTATTGGAGATAAACACAGGGTCTTCACACTGAGGAATAATTATAGGCCTAGTTTTATTTTTATTTTGAGACATTTGCTAAGTTGGATAGGGTGGGCTTGAACTTGTGGTTTTCCTGCCTCAGCCTCCCAGAATGCTGGAATTACAGGTAGGCACCAGTATTTTTTCAACAGCTTATATGTTACCCCTTTTTCTTTTTATTCTACAAAAATAAAACAAATTTTCATAACCAAATAAGAGAATAACAATAGTTATTACACTGTGTATTGTTATCTTCAAAGTAGTTACTCATTACAAGACATAAAACATTTCTTACAAAAAAGAAACAAACATATAACAACATCAAATTTCTTTCTAACAAACTAAGACATTTAAGTGAAATGAAACAAATTAGAAGCACATATTAAGAGTGGATATATAAATATTTATATATGTATATTAAAATTTTTAATATGTGCATTCACCTCTTATTATCACTCACATCCTAGTAATCATTTACATATCCACGCACAAGAGTGACACAGCCAATCTTATTAAAAGTAACTCCATTGGGGATAAAATACCCTTCGATTTTCCTTAGTCAAGGGATTGCACATGTATTCAGATGTTTAGTATTTCCCATAGTATGTTAGGTGCTGTAGTTTTAAAGAGTCTTTACTACAGGTAAATTTATGTGTGAAAATGTAGATAGATTAAAACCATGAGACATGATATGCTTCCAGAAGAGATTCATTGCTTATGTGACAAAAATTGACAAAGCATCAGACTACAGATAAATGTTAGGGTTGCCCTTGTATTTCAAGGATAGAAGCCCATGATAATTACAGCAAAATAGCTGCAGATTTTCTTACAATGTCCTTTTGTATAAAATCTGCCTCCTTCCTTCCATCCAGTTTGATCTAGTATTACATTAGAGATAAGTTCAGACTGTCAGGAATGATGCTCATTCATTCATTAGTCATGTGACAAACAGCAAACACCTATTTTGTTCCTTAGATCCGATCCTGGAAATGAGGAAAGAAAAACAGTAGTTTCTTCTTCCACGAAGTATTGTGTTGACATACAAGTATGCAAGAAACAACCGATATTAGTATATGAGCCAAGAAAGCAGTTTTGGAGATAGTTCTGTATACTAAACGAATAAAAACTAAGAGCACTATTTTCCCTGAAACTCTAATCTATTGAAACTGCCTAAATGTAAGACAGTTTTCTAAAACTGAGAAGGGAAAGGCAAATGGGTAATAGATACCTTCTTATAGAAGTTGCAATATGATCTACATCCTTAACCCCCCCAAAAAAATATGGAATAAATTATAAATGCATTGGCAAATTGGATTGGATGGATACGAGAAAGGGGAGGGAATAACACGTGCAAATACTCCATCTTTCACTGTGCTCAAAAATAGCAAAAATGTTGTTTTCATATTTAACCTGAAATTATGCTAATCACAACCAAAGACAATGATGACTCCAAGGCAGATAGATTATGCCATCTTCAAAATCAGAACTTTGCAATTCTCAGGAATCAGCCCACTGTGGAAAGCTGACCCTCTGGCAGGTGGGAAGGCTGCAGCTGCTGATGGCAAGCCACAGTGGGAAGCGTCTGCCTCCAGAGAAGCAATTCCAAAGATGGGCTTATGGCCAACCCCGTGAGCCTGCTGATACCAGGCAGTCAGGGCCAGACAGAGGTTGCTAAAGTCATTGCACGGAAATCGCTGGGTCTGTACAAGTGACTACGTTTTTTTTTTTTGTTTTTTTGTTTTTTTTTCATGCAAGCAATCTAGGTAGTTGGCAGATGGCAAGATGTCTTTGGTGTTGTGTCAATTGGATTATCCTCCACGTGCTTAGCTCTTGAATACTGAGCCTACCCTGAACTAGAAAGTGTCTTCCCCACCAGCAATGTGATGAAGATAGGAGTACAGCCATGCTTTAGTTCTTGGGGTTTGGATAAGACATTACCACACAGACTCTAAAGGGAAAACTGCTTTTCTAGAGTTGAGTCAGGGAAATAACCTACCTTGCTAAGGATCTTCAGGCGTGAGGTTTATTGTCACCCCAGCTCTCAGACTGGAGAAAATTCCCAGCACATTGTCACTCCCCAGAAGGTAGCTGATTGTTCCTGATGCCTTACCCTCTGCTTGTGTAGAAGTCTTTCATCTCAGACCCCTAAAACTGATGGCAAATCCTTTTTTATTTCGTGTATAGTTGGAATCTCTTGAGTTTACCCTCTGTAGCCCGCCCATTGACTAATTATATATCCACTTCAGAATCTTTTGTTATCCAAATAGAGTGAGCACAGACAATCAGCCTTCATCTCTCCAATCTCAGCAACTACAAGCTCCAGCTTCATCCTCTTTTGTTTTATTTTTGTTTGTTGTTTTTTCTTACTACATAAATACACTGTTCTCATTTTTTATCTTCTTCTTAAAATGTAGAATCACCTGAGTATCTCACAGAGAGGAAATATATCAAAGTATTTGTCAGTTATATTTTTAGTACATCAGTATTAATTTTAAGACATAAATAAAGAGATAGACTTCCTTCATTTGTATTGTTTGTATAAAGCTGCAAACTTTCAAAAATCAAGATGCTTTTCTACTTATTTTCCCATGTAAGTATGTGTTAATTTTTTTTTCCGTGGGACAATACACAAATTTCAATACTTTTTGATTTCAAGTATCTTTTCTTATGAATCCTCCAGCTGAAAGACACTCTGGAGTCCTCACCTTAGGGACTCAGAGATGTGACCTCATTAGAAAATATCATCTTAATGTAAGTTGATATGAGTTCATATGACATTAAAGTGGGCCCTTAATTCAATTACCAGTGTCCTTATAGAACTAGGATAAAGGACACAGATAAACGTGAAGGGAGACATATCAACAAGTGAGACGCATATAGCAAAGAAAGTTGTGTGCAACAGGGGCAGAGAAGGACCTATCAGGCTCCAGACCAGGAGTACCAAGCATGGCCAGCAATGACTTCCACTTCAGAAAGAGAATGGCCCTACCAAGCCCTTCATTTCAGACCTCCAGGATCAAGAACTGTGAGAGCACAAGTGTGTGATGTATTGAGCCACCTGGTTTGTGGCTGTCTGTTCTGGAAGATCTAGGAAAGGAATATATGGAGTGAGTGTGTGTTCCACAAGAAAAATGAGTTCATATTCCAGTTGTTTCACACTGGAAGCTTGGATTTTTTTCAGCAAGTCTTCTATCTGTGTATCAGTGTTCAGATCTGTTATGTGAAGACAATGGATCCTTAATTGCATTTTTACAGTTAAGTAAGAATATCTGTGCAATTCATTTAGTCTGAGGAAATGTAAGCAAAGTGCAGGGAGATGCATGTGCCGAAAATATGCATTCATGTCATGTACAGAAATAAGGGGAGATATTCAAGACTTATGACAGATCCAGGGTGAAATAAGCTTGTCTAAATGAGTGTGCTGTTGCGGGCAGGATGTTTACTCCATCTTTCAATCTTTGTTGTTACTCATATACATGTTATTTTAAATGGTAAAAGGGTCTTCACCAATTAAATGATGCAATTAAGATTGCTCATTGGTTGGTTTTAAATGAAGGAATTTATTCTGGTTTAAGTGCTTTGGTCCAGCGTAATTGCATGAGGCTTTACAAAGCAGGACCTTTCCCCAGATGAATGGAGAGAGGAAAATCAGAGAGATTTGTTGTGTGAGAAGGATTCAACATGGGACTGCTGACTTGAAAGTGGAAAAGTGCACATGTCAAACAAAGGGAGACCTCATACTTACTACTCGAAAAACTGAATTTCTCTCACAAATGGAATAAGCTTGAAAATAAGTTCTTGCCAACCTACTATTATGAGTACCATAGTTTTTATCTTCACAGATTCTGTGCAGAAATCCCAGTTCTGTGGTGTTCGATTTCCCATCTATGTAATTGCAGACAGTAAATAGAATTTCTTTTTTGAGCCATAAAGATCATGGAAATTTGCAAAGAAACCTCAAGGAACTAATGAATACAACTACATAGTTGAAACAAAATAATAATTCTAATTCTCTGTTTTTATTTTATTTTACTTAGTAAGCTTTACAAGTAGTTTACTTTTTTGAAAAAGAGTTTTTGATAGTTTATCAGAATCAATTTTTTTGTTTGTACTGGAGATTGAACTCAGGGCCTTGCACTTGATAGGCAAGCACTCTAACCACTGAGCTAAATCTCCAGTCCCAAAATCAAATTTTTTAAAAATAATTTTTATTCTAATATTTATGTAGTCACTCTGTAAAATTTTAAATTGTATTTCTATGTATACCAATAATACAAATAAAATGAATACTGACCATGATAGCAATAAAAGACAGTTTATGTATAAATGCTTAAATATTTATATATATGTATGATATATATATATATATACACACACACATACATACATATAAATACATACATGATATAAAATAAATGAAGGCTCTATTTTTATTAAGTGTGATGTTTTAGCAGTCAAAATTGGAACTTAATCCAAATACATTGAAATGTTATGTGAAAACCTTCCAGCAGGTTGGAAAGATTTTTTGCTTCTGAAACGCTGCATTTCAAGTTGTGTGTGCTGGATTTTGAATCTGATAATTACTCACATTCCCCCAACCTAGAATCAACCAAAAATGAAACCAAGAAAAGAAAAATAAACTTGCCTAGAAAATACTTAATTGACAATGTGCAATGGATATACTCAGGCTGTTTTACATTTTCTCTGATGAAAAACTGCTTAGCAATATGACTCCTCTTCAAATAATATGCTGTTCACTCATTGGGAGGGGAAATGAATTCAAATGGGATCTCCATTATTTCACAAGCATAAAAAATACTATGTTATGTTAGAACAACTATAGTAGAATAATAACTGAAGTAACTGAAGTAAAATGTGCTTATTTTTTATTTTTCTGTCACTTTTACATGATTACGGCACAGTCACTTCCAAACATATTTTTGCCCTTGCATCCCATTTATTAAAGAAACAGTAAGAAAATATAAAATGCAGAAAAAAATATGAACCATCTTTCACATCACATAGAATGAAGCACAGTGATTTCTCCCTTTCTTCCCAACCCCACCCACACTCTCAAAAATTCTATAGAAGCTAATATATGCGTTTCTGAATGGTGTGAAGGGTGGGCTATTTTAGGAAAGTGTTATGGCTGAGCTTTCCAATATGAAATCCCACGATGAAGCAGAGAAACCATCAAATGTTCACAAGGTGGGCCATTCCCACTGTGCCCTTGCATCTTACAACCTGGGTACAATTCCAAAAATGATTTCTAAGTGACCCCTAAAAATCTCAGTTTGACTCCCATTTTTTGAAGAGAAGACAATTTTCAAGACGGTATAATTCATTAGTTTCCATGCCAAAGGAATCTTTAAGCAACTCAGATGTTAATATTTTTGGACTATTTGAATATCATCCAAGTGAGAGGCAGAAATAGGACAGAGAAGCCACAAGCTGTGAATTTGAGGGAAATATTTTGATTTGGAATTAAAAACATGGTTTTTCTCATGACCATACTCACCCAAAGTAATATTTTGTCTAATGTGTAGAAAGAGCAAAATGAAAATCTGTGTGTCTAGGAATATATAAGTACTTGCATAAGCAAAGAACCCTGTATATAAATATACATTTTCAGTGTCTACATTAGTCTAATAACTGAAAATATGATCTTATATATGAGTTTTTATAAGACATACTGAAGTATTGCTTCAAAACTCTAAGAGGTAAATTGCATTTCAGGTCCAATTTATAAATTTTCTACAAAACTTTTGAGTGAGGCAATAAATGGAAAAGATACATAGTTTATAATCAAAGGACCTTATTTTAACAGTTTTCTTGTACTAACCATATTATGATGTCATAAGACATGCAATCTAACCATACAGTGAATATTTACATAAAGAATTTTTACACTAAAAGACACACTGCCAATTATCCCTCCTATAATCCTCCTCTTCCCTTCAAACATGTTTATCCCACCGTTCTTGCCACTTTCTGAAGCATTTCTGAAAGGTCTTTCATCCCTTTATGAAATATGATCAGAAATACAGTGAATGCCACTCCCTACTGCCATCCAACGGGAATGTTGTCCTGTAAAAACATTTCGTTAGGTTCTCAGCCACCGCAGGCAGTGGATCTGCACCATGCAACTTCTGGATGCTTCCCACAGTCAAAATGACCATGAAAGGTAAACATTTTAAATGGATTCAGGACATCAAGTCAGCTATTATAGTACATTGTTAAGACAGTCATGACAGAGGACTTCAAGAACTGCTTAAGAAAGTGACAATAAATGTGTTTAAAGTGAGAGGGATTAATGGCAATGTGTCTTTTATTCTAATAAATTAAAGGAAAATATCTAAATTTTACCAGTGTTTTTTGATTGTACTGGCTAATCCACTGTAAATCTGAATTTCAACATCAGTTAAGGTAGGATTCAAACAACTTTATTTACAACTTGATTAATATGTGGAGGATATTTTATATGTAAAATTCATGGCAATTTATAACAAAATTAAAATGTTATTTCAAATTACCCTCCAACTTGAGACTTAGTAAAGTTAGGATGCCTTCCTGGCCCTTTCCTATGACTTCTGCCACATGATATATTACGGGATAGTATTTTGTACCATGTCTTGATGGTGTAGTAGCTACTTTTTGTATTAAATGTGAGCTTTTTGAACTTATCATTCATTTGATTAATTTTTAAATTGCACTGCATGCTGCACATATTGCATACATGAATTAGTCTCTACGTAAATTTATCGATTTGATTAATTATTGAAAATGTGCCTGAGTTTGATCCCCGGCACCACAAAAAAAAAAAAAAAAAGAAAGAAAGAAAATGTGATCCAGGTCTTGTAAGTCCTAATACTACAATGTTAAACAATATTGAGAAGAATTCTATTATTCTTGAGATTTTCAAGACATAAGTAAACATTAAAGAACCTAATAGTTCTCTCTTCTAGTATACATTTTTCTCTCTTGTATAACTATGGAAATGGAAATTATATTTCTGTTAAGAAAGTGAAAATTGGAGAAAAGAAAGTGGTGGCACAGAGAGGAAGCAGAGAGGGGAGCAGCATGTCTCTGATGCTGGCTCCTTGGGATCCAGTTTTAGCTCCATCATTTGTTTGACTTTGGCCAAAATATTTAACTTTGCCTTTTGTTAGTTGCTCAAAGTAATACAGTTAATATGTTGACTTTTTCTTTTTTTTTTTGTGGTGCCGGGGATCGAACTCAGGGCCTTGTGCTTGCAAGGCAAGCACTCTAATCACTGAGCTAAATCCCCAGCCCAATATAGTTAATATGAACAAGTAATAACCTTGCATAGTTCTTAGATTATCATTCTGGACATGTACATGATATGAGATAGGAATCCAACTTCATTTTTCTGCATGTGAATGTCCAGTGTTCTCAACACAAGTTTTCGAAGGGACACTACTTTCCCTATTGTGTGTTTGTAGTGACTTTGTTGAATGTAAGTTGAGCCTACATGTATGGGTTCATTTCCAGTTTCTCTATTCAATTCTACTTGTATCTTTTCTGTTGTTGTTTTGATACCAGTAGCATCTGTTACTTAGCAGTCTATTTCCAGAATACAAAGACATCATAGAAGGATGACATTTGCTTGGTTTTCTCCTGAAAGTTCTGAGTGTTGGTAAAAGAACTAGAATAAATTGTATAAAGGGAAGCAATCAAAAAGATAAATACCAGACAAGAGCATGTAAGAGAGTAGGAATTTTGGATTGGGAAAGGTATCCATTTCAAGGAGATACATTCCCATTAGTGATTTTAAAAGTATGTTGCTTTTACCATAACTATATTTAAGAAATTTGCTGTAAACAATAGCAATTGAAGAGAAAAAAATTCTGGTTTTCACAAAAATTCTGTAGCAAATAACTTATTATTTCATCCCAGTTCTGTTTACCTGGTGCAGAATTTAGCCCAGTCCTTTAACAATTTATCCAAAACTTTCTGTAATCCAGTCAATGTGTGGTGTGTTGTAGAGGTGATGAAATTAATCATAAAAATGAATAAAGAGTGCATATTACTGCACTGTATTTTTTGATCCTGTTACAGAGTGAAGTGAGCAGATTTCTATTCACATTTACATATGCAGATTGTTTCTAAGAAATGTCTTCAGAATTGTACAGATCATAAAGTCATAGCTTGACCTTGGATTCAGTGATGCTTGAATCCAGAATGATGTGTTCTTGCTCATTGCAAAGGACATATCTATTGAGCTTCAGTGCTCACTGCAGAGTTGGATTGTGAGATACACCAACAAATAAATTTTCTGATTAATTCACCTATTGATATCCATTGGTGCCAAGCATAAGTTCTAAATTTTCACTGTGGTCTCACAGTTCTGTCACGATCTGGTCACTCACTCCTCCCACCTTCTCTGGGCTCACTCATTTCTGGCTATATTAGTCAGCCATAAATGCTGACTATAAAATGCTATATTTCTGTCTGTATTAGTCAGCCTTCCTGTTGGTGGGTAAAAATATCTGACACCCTCATTTTAAAGGAGGAAATGGATTATCTGGCTCACAGCTTCTGAGGGTTCAGTCCATCTTCATCTGGTTTCAAGCCAGAGGCAGTGGCAGCGTGTGAGAAGTGGACCAGGTGAACAACTCCAGGGAGGAACATTGTGGGACCAGACATAAACCCAAAATTTACCCAGCTTTGCCTCCACGATTCACCACACATTCCTGGAAGTGTGCTGCATGAATCCCCTGGGCAGCTCTAAGCTAATAAAGCTGACAATCTTTTTTTTTTTTTTTTTTTTTTTTTTTTGTGCTGGGGATTGAACTCAGGGCCTTGTACTTGCAAGAAAAGCACTTTAGCTAAATCCTCAGCCTAACAATTCATTTTAACCACAACACTTTCTCTTTCTCAGTCTTTCTTCACTCTCCTCCACCCCTGATTCTAGGCAAATCTCACTTCACAGGCTTTGTTATTGAACTATTGCTTGACCTGGGAAAAATTACAATTTCCTGGAGAGTTCTGTAGAAGGACACAAATCTAAATTAGTTCATGCTTTGGATTCTGGCATACTCCTGTGCACATTTTCATATTAGTACCACACTTTGTAATTAGATATTCATTATTGTTGGATATGTAATGTATGTTTCACCAATACCCTTGCAATTTTTGCTGGGATATATACAAAATATATATTTAAGAATATCTTCTAAAAACCCAACATATTAATTTATATGCTACCATGTAAGCGGGTTTTATCTTATACTTAGGTATGTCATCTCCAGGAAATAATATTTTACTGATGATTTAAAGTAAAATAATATTTTAAATTCACTTTTACATGATCATATTTTTAATACATTAAGAAACTATTATTAGACTATATTTGTTGAATGATTTAATGAAAAAGTGACTGAATTGGTCTATCCAGGTATCCTTGTCCTAGAAAAAAACCTTCTTTTATGGTGACCAAGGATATTCAAGAGAATAATACTCAATTATTTTAAGTATATTTTAGGAGTTGGTTCCATTTAGGGAAAATTTTATTCTTAGAATCCATAGAATTCAAGATTCTAGGTTTTCAGAGTAGATGAAAAACAGCATAAAGAAAGGAATCATTTTTGACAATATACTAGAATTTAGAACAGATAGAATATTTTTATAATATAGATAGATCAGGACTGTAACTGTGTTATGCCTTTTGGGTCTTTAATTTTCACAATATCCCTTAGTTGATAGACCTCTTTTTCTTTATGCTATGTTAAGTAGACACTGTGATTATTATTTGCATTACATTTATGAATACTATAAAATTAAGTAGCATTGGTATTATTCACCCAAAAAATATTTAACTCTTACTATGTGCCAAGTTTGTGCTAGGTACTGAGGATGTGAAAATGCTATTGTGCACCTTCAAGAACTCAAAGTCAAAGGAGGCAAAAATAATAAAAATTAATGTTCATATGGTTTAGTCAAATAAATATATATTCTTAACTCTTCACAAAATCCAGTGATATCAGTTCTATTTTGTCTCCAATATATATACATACACAAAAAAATATACTATATAAATGTTTTCACACCAATAGAAATAAAAAATGCTCATGGCACAATACGATTTGCACTATAATAGTTATGAGAAAGTGCAAGAAAGACTTGTTACATTGTGTGAAAGAAACACTGAGTAAGCTTGGCAATAAGAGCACAATGATGAGAGGGGACATTGTGACTGAAAAATCACATTACAGCACTATGGAAATATTTTCTTTATCGTGACCAGCCTTCATGATTACACCCAGCATGTCCTGAACACTCAACACATTTCATATGTGACTTCAAGTGCTGTGTATAAATTAAGTCATTTAACCTTGAGGTATGGCTTCCACATTTATCATCATTTTGCTAATGAGATAGCGAGCACAAAGAGCCGTAGCTGTTATTTACATACTGACCCATGTAGTAGCATATCATATTAAAAAAGTACTTGAGATATTAAGATAATCACAGGACGTGAGAGATGTAAAAGTAGACCAGAACCAGACTAGGCAAGAGTATGGGCATTGAACAATATATCACTGATGATTTCATGAAGGAACCATTTAGAATTTATAGACCTTCTAAAGATCATTTAGGGGGAATATAAGCAACAGAAAGCAATGAGGAGAAAATTATGAAAGTTGAAGACAAGAAAAATGTGTCACAAACTGTACGGTTATAGGGAAAGAAAAACCTGCATTCCAACCCAATTAACTTTGGCATAGAGTTGAGAGTTGTGTTGCTCATTTGACTGGTAAGCAGTTAGAAGCAAGGGAGAAATTAATGTTGATGACATAGCTTCACACTTGGATAAATTAGTGGAGAGATGGGGTCATGATCTGAAGGAAAATGCACACAGAACAGGTTCAATGAGAATTAATTATTTTAGCTTTGGACAGATTGCATTTAAAATGTCTGCACTAACAAACTTTCCCTTATTTGAAAAAATTAGCTCAAATTCATGATGTTGAAAACCCATTTTTTTGTACAGTATCATATATTTCCATGAAACCTGATTGTCTTTATTTCTTTTATAATCATGCTTACACTCAGTGCAGTCTATTAGTACTAATGCTTTCTTTCTGAAGCATAATTCAGACTAAGATCTCAACTTCACTCACACTAGCTTCATTCTGCTCTCAAAAAGAGATGAACATTTAATGTTTAAGTCGTGTTTTCTGCTGAGTATATGCACTCCAACCAGATAATAATATCCTGCTTCTCCTAATGCATTTTTACATAATTATTCATATTTAATTTCTTTTGTGAAAACAGATCATAAGGTACACTTTATGGCTCCTTCTTTTTAGGATAGAAAATGCATCCACTGGACTCATTTCTTTAATGTTATTTAACGATCTGCATCCTTTCCTTTCTGCAGCAGAAATCAACTAATTTTCAAAATTCATTCACTGGGTTTTTCCTTCTTGCTATGTTAGGGAACCCTAGTGGTCCTAACAAGTATTTGAAAAACAAATAGCTAAAGATTATTTTAACAGTTCATGGTAACACATTTCTCTATCTAGTCTTTTCTCTCCTTTTTTTCTTTTGTGTGTGTATTATTGGGTATTGAACTCAGAGTTTTCACACTAGATTCCATCCCTGGATTGCTCTTTTTAAATTTAATTAATTAATTAATTAATTTATGTTTTTGAGACAAGACCTTGGCAAGTTGCTAAGTCACCAGGCCTGCATTCAGACTTGCCTTGGGATCTCTCTACCTCAGCCTCCCAGAGTGCTGGAAACATGGGTATAAACCACCAAGTCTAACTCCCCTGCCATTTCCTGAGCTAGAACTTTGCTGTTAACTTTGGCTTACCAGTTAGATGATCAACACAACTCTCAATTCTGTGCCAAATGTAGCTGGGTTGGAATGCATATTTTTCTTTCCCTATAACTCTACATTTTGCAACATTCTTTTTGTCTTCAACTTTCATAATTTTCTCCTAATTGCTTTCTCTTGATAATATTTTCCACTTGTTCTGTGATGGGCTTAATATGACATAATCAATGTTTGAGAATCAATATCTGATTCAATTTATCTTTAATAACTTGCTCATTTAAAAATAACTGTTATGCAGTAGTCTAAGTAAAACCCAAGGAACTATCCTTGATTTCCCTTTACCATCTCATGCAGGACATTTGAGTTTTCAGGAAGTATTTTCTAGTATACAAAACATGACTAACTGACTTGTTTTTGGTAATTCTTTTATTTTTCCATTTAATTTCTATTGATATTTGATTAGAATACATAATAATTCAGTCACTTGGAGAATCAGTACATATAAACATCACATCTTAATCATTTTTACTTCCCCTTCCCTGCCCTCCAATTTTCTCTTGTCTCAAACATCCTTCCAATTTCCACAAAGTCTCTCTGCTTCCTATCACTGTTCTTCACATTATTTATATTGTGGGTTTTTCATATAAGGGAAACCAAGTGATATTTACCCTTCTCTGTCTGGTTTATTTTACTTAGTATTGTGGTTTTAAGTTGTGTGAATTGATCTATAAATGTCTCAAATCTATCTTTCTTTATGAAGGTAGAGCTCCATTGTTTAAATATACCATATTTTCTTTATCTATTAATCTATTAAAAGGCATATAGGGCATTTCCAGAATGTAAACTTTATGAATTGTGCTGCTACCAACATGAGTATGCATGTATCACTGTAATATGGTGTCTTTAACTCTTTCTGGAATATACTGACGAGAGATATGACTGGGTCAAATGGAATTTCTACTTTTAGTTTTTGAGGAATCGCCATACTGATTTTCACAGCAGTTGTATTACTTACATTCCCAGTAACAATGTGGAAGGGTTCCTTTTCCACACAGTGTTGTCAGCATTTGTTGTTTTTGAGTTCTGCCTGGTAGCCATTTTTACTGAAGTAAGAAGGAATATCCAGGGAGTAGCCACTATTTGGAAAACATACTCTAATAAATTGGAGCAGCTAAAAGAAATAGGTAAATTCCTAGATATGTATCAATTACCAAAATTACGCCAAGAAGACAAAAACTATGAACACAGTTATAACAGGAAATGTAAGTTGGAATTTAAAAATATCCTAGCAACTAAGAAAAACCCAGGACAAAAGGGATTCACTGAGGAATAACTGACATTTTTTCCCCTTTCCACTGGCTCTAACCAACCTGTGATCACCTTTTATCTATTTTTCTGAAGTGGACTTGTCTTGGGTCACATATAAATTTTAAAAGTTGCAGTTACTTTATAGAAATAACAACATTTCCTTAGTGTTTAAAAACTGTCTCAACTATAACATTAACATAAAAGGGCAAAAAAGCCTACAGCAAATGAGATGTAGCTGAAATTTTCCTACTATAATCCAAAGCATTGTATCATTCTTGGACTGAGGATTTTAACTGTTTTAAAACTTCTGTCTTGACCCATATACAACATTTACATATTTTGCAACTTTATAAGCAGGCAGTTTTCATTAACTACCCCATGATTTGTTTTTGAAGCACCGGGGGTTGAACCCAGGGCCTTTGCACGGAGCGCCATCCCGAGGTCCTTCGTGTTTTCTGCTGGAGACGGGCCCACTGTTGTCAAATTGTCCTTTGCTTGAGCCTGTGGTCTCCCCTTCCTAGTTCCCAAGCTCTTTTTAGTCCACCATGCTCTTCAGTCTTTGATAACTGGAAATCTCAACTTTCTTCGACGTTCATTATTATTTTTACTATTTTTATAGTAATAATGTCATATAAATAGAATGATATGATACTTGGTTTTGCCTTTTTCTCTGCATAATTATATGGCTATTTATCCAAATTTTTGTTTGAAACATAGTTTAGACTTCTGATACTACATGTTTAGTGTATTATTTTTTCTTAGCCTTTTTATGGATCATAGTTAGCCTAGTTTTAAATCCAGAAAAAATTTTCTTGTTTTTGTTTTCCTCCAAAGTTTCATTCTTAGTTTTCTAAGAGTTTTACCTTAAAAAGGAATTACGTTTTGTCAAATGATATTTCTCCATAATTTGAGTTGATCATGCAATTTATTTGTCTTTATGGCTAGTGAGTGTATTGGATATCATTAACAGAGTTTTAAATATTAACAAAACTTGAGTGTCAGGAATAAATACCACTACAGCATGATCTTTTTACTTATTGTAAAATTATATTTCTAAATCTTTTGTTAGAGAATCTCCCTCTTTTTATTGGTCATGTTTGCAGTACATATTGATTACACTGGTTGCGGGGAGTTGGTGCCTGTATAACACATCTTAATTCTTTTTTTCATCTACTTCCCCTCACCCCTCCTTCTATCTTTTGGTCCCCTTTCCTTTTGCAAAAGATCTGCCTCCCTCTTTCCTATTTTTTTTATTTTGCTCTTTATTTTATCTATATTCTGGGTTGCTTATAAAAATGATATGATATTTAAACTTATGTGTCTGATATATTTTTCTTAGAATTATGGTCTCAAGGTGCATCCATTTTCCTACAAATGGCTCAAGTTTATAGTTTTTTATGGCAGAGTAGAACTCCATTGTGCATAAATGCAGCATTTTCTTTCTCCATTCATCTATTAATGGACATACAAGCCTCTTTGAACATTGTTTAGCTATTATGAGTTGTGCTGCTATAAATATAGTGTGCATGTATCACTAAAATATGATACCCTTAACTCTTTTGGGAAGATATCCTTAAGGGAAATAGCTGGGTCAAATGAAATTTCTAGTTTGAATTTTCTGAGGAATTTCTATACTGATTTTCATAGTGGTTGTACTGTTGAAGCAGAAACAACATCAAGAATCAACAAATGGAATCATAGCAAGTTAAAAAGCTTCTGCACAGCCAAGGAAGCAACCAATTGCATAAAGAGATAGCCTAGAGGAAAAATAAAATGATAGTTCTTCCTCAGACTGAGGTCTTATATCTAGAATATATAAGTAACTCAAAAAAAAAAAATTAGACCACCCAAAATAAAAGACCCAATCAGAAAATAGAAATCTGAAATGAATAAATATGTCTCATAAAAAGAAGTAGAAATGGCCAATAAATACATGGAAAAATATCCATTATCTCTGGCCATTACAGAAACACTGACATTCCATCTTATTCCAGAAAGAGTGGTCATCATCATAAAATAAAATAACAAGTGCTGGGGAGGCTGCAGGAAGAAAGGAAGACTTCTATATTGTTGGCAGGAAGGTACACTAGTACAGCCTCTCCAAAGGTTACAGATTTTTCTAGGTCATTTCACAGAATCAAAAAAATTATTTCATTGAGTTTCTGTATTTTATTTTATTTATGTATTTATTTATGTCTCCTTTTTAGTAATTATTTGTCTTTGCTTATTTGAGTTTATTTTAATATTCTTTTTCTATGTTACTTTGGTAAGAGCTTAATTCTTCATTTGTGACTTTTTCTTTTTTCTCATAATTTGTAACTTATGTTTTCCTCTTAATAGTATTTCAACTATAGTCTACAACGTTTGATATGTAAAGTTTAATTTTTATTCAAATGAATACATGTTGCTTATGGTTTTCATTTAGTTTTTAAAAGTGTGTGGCTTAATTTCTTTTTGTTTGGAGATTTGATTTTTATTGATTTCTTTTAGACTTCACTATGACCAGAATATACACTATGCATATTTTAGAAAATTGTTAAGGTTTTTCATAGCACACAATATTGGTAAGTGCTCACTGAAACTTAAAAATAATGTATTCTGTGTTTTTTAATGAAATGCTGAATAAATCTTGAATAGATACTGTTGGTTCATGGTTCGAGTGCTTCCATGTATTTTTAGATATTGTTTGTACTAATTCTATCAACTGTTGAGATAGATGGTATGTTTAGACGTAGTCCCAGAAGTCCCTAAGACTATGACTTTTTTCTAAAATATTTTTCTGTTACATACATTACAAAATTTCTATCCTATCTTTATGCTCAATGATTTCTCCCCGTTTCTATTCAGCATTTGAGCCCACACATTCTATTAGTTTTTTTTTGTTGTTTTTTTTTTGTTTGTTTGTTTGTTTTTTGTTTTTTGTGGTGCCGGGGATCGAACTCAGAGGCAAGCACTCTAATCACTGAGCTAAATCCCCAGCCCCACATTCTATTAGTTTTGTTTCAGCATTTTTCAGTTACAAAAAATTCCACTTGGTTCTACTCTGTAATTTTTTTAAATTTGCTGAAATAGCATGTTTGTAATATTTATTTCAATAAATGTCCATAATTAATTATTGAACCATTTTTTGAAAACCTGGATATTTGGGATACTGTGTTCTGGATCACAATCTGGATCATTTTTTAACTTTTAATTTTTTAGTGCATGTTTGCAGTCCAAAATGATTGCATTCATTGTAGGGAGTTGGTACATGTACGGTAAGTACATAACTCGTCTCCTTCCTCTCCCCTCCCTTCCTACTCCCTCCTTCTGTGTCTTGTCTAATCTGTTTGTTTAGACTGGCTTCCGCTCACACTGTCTGGCAGAAAAAGAAGACAGTATCTTTTCGCTGTCAGATAATGGCAGGAGAACCAGTTTCTCCCAGACCTCCCTCAGAACCGCAGGTGAAATACAGACTTCTCAATGCCAGACTGATGTGAGAATGTCCGTATCAGCGTGGCCTGATCAGAACGACCCCACTTGCGGACAAGACAGTATCTGGCCTGGGTAGCAGTGAAAGCCCCGCATGGCCAACAGCTAGCAACAGGGCCTGGAGTTGGAGTATCAGCTTATTACGGACTGGGAGAGTGTCTGGTGGCTCCTCAGGTGACCTCTACTGCGTCCTGGGCGGGGGAGTGTGTCCTTGCTGCCCTCGGGGTGCAGGTCTGTTTCCTGTTCAGTGCCTGCGGGCCACTGCTGTCAAGGCCGGTTCCTCCGGGCAGCCCGGCGCAGGTGGAGGGCCAGGCGGCTGCACACAAGGCTGCCGGGACTTGTGGTCGTGGCGCGCTTACTTTTCTGCCGCGTTTCAGGAGAGCGGGGAAGTTTACGGCTATGTATTGGGAGGTGCCAGATTTCCCCCTTGCACAGCCATTGCTTAGAGAGAACAGGAGTTTGATGGATCTTTTATTCTGTATATGTCTTAGGAGTCTGAATTGTGGGTTCTTCTTTAGTCAGCCTGAGATACATGAGAATAGAAGTACAACCCAGGAAACTAAGTAACATTTACTTCTTAAATCCTAGATTTGTTAGTTGATCTGTCTTCTTTCGTACACGTTTTGCAATCTTTTAAAAGGTTTATTGTTTATATGATGGCCAGGACTTTTAGTTGTACTTAATAGGAGAAACTGGGAAAAGTACATATATGTTTTTGGAAATAGAAGTACCCCTAAAGGTATACTACTGATTATTTAGCATATTTGGGTCACTCATACTTCTCATTCTGCAAAATTTCTCATAAAACTTGTCATCATGTTTAACCCTAAAGGCATCATACATTCTGGAAAATGTATCTTTGCCTTTCATAATTATGTGTGTATATATGCATACGAGTATATGTGCTGATGCGTTTTTTGTAACTGTAATCATTTAGCATTTTGCAACAAAATCTTTTTGTATTCATGTGCAGTACCTGCTGTACTAGATTCACAGATCTGTGAAGAGGGAGTTCAGGTTTTTCTTATCCTTGGAACATTTGGCCTGGTATCTCATACTCCAAAGGCTCTTGGACAGTTTCTTATCCGAATAAGTGAGTTATTTGTGCTTGCTAACATTTCGTCAGATTGTTTTAAATACTGGGAATTTTAGTACATATTTATGGAAAATAGTATAAAATTGTAGGTATATCTAGAGACTTGCTGTTAGATAACCACGGTATGCTGTGGAACTGGGTGTGCAATACTTTCCTAACTTTTAAGTAAGTAGCTTGGATTCATATTTTATTCCACATCACAGTGCTTCTGTTGTTAACCCTTGCTGACAACCCCAGACAGAACTGTGTGACACTCCTGTGTTTTCTTGTAGCCCCATCCACTTATAGCTTTATAGAACATGTCTCTCTACTCTGTAAGGAATGAGTCACTTAGACATCTTTCCCTCTAAACTTCAACTTCTTTAGAGCAGGAACTGTGCTTTCAAGAGATTACTGCACATTGTCCTGAAGGAATGAATACATACAATTAATGCACTGAATTTTAGTTTATAACTCTTTCTTGTGCTAGACTTTTGTGACTATAAAAGTTTACCTGGGTTAATTCCATTTTAAAAATATGCAAGGCAATTGAGATTCAGAAAATGACACTGACCTGGTCAAGGTCAGACACTAATTCTGCCTGGAGCCAAGCAGGTGTCTCTGACCTTACAGCCCATTCCTTGTGGCAACCTCACACTGTCCTTGTACAGACAGGGAAATTTGTTCCTTCTGCAAAGTCACTGGCTGTTCCTGGTTCACCGAGTGGCTACTGTTAATCTCCAACTTGGCTCTTTCTGCCGAAAGGCGCATCTCGAGTGAACTCTAGCTACAAATGTTCTGCGTGGGACCTAGCAATTGCATTCAATATCAGGGAGATTTTAAGTTCTCTGTGTCATTAATTTAAAAGTCGGAGATGCTTACCTGTGAATGTTTTATGATTCTATTTTCACTTTCTTTGTTATTATCTGTGTCTTGTCATATTTTTCCTTAAAGCTTTTGCTGTTTCAAGCACTTTTGATTTCCATTATTCTCACCGAAGGGTTATAAATAGAGTGCTATGGTGTCCGTTTCCTCTTCTCGTCGGTACAACAAAAGTTGTGGTCACAACTTTTTTCCTTCACTGGCCTTAATCCTCATTAAATTTATAAAAAGGAAAATACATATGAACTCATTCTGGTACACCTTACAATCTTTTTGTTTCTTTTTTTCTCTCATTTGTCTTGTTCTTTATACATAAGTTATTACCAACACTAGGAAAAAGCCCTTACAAATTTTAGGCAGGTAGAATTTCACACTGGGGACAGCAGACTTAATTTAATGGGCTCTCAGTTTTAAGTTTGAGTTATAACTGCTTATTAGTAGAAGAACCTTGGGAAATTTATTTTGCCTTCCTGAGTCTCTGGTTGTACATCTCAAGTAGTAATAATGAGGAATGATAATAATACATACTTCTTAGGATTGGTTTGATGACTAAATTAAGAAATATGTGCAATTAACTTGAAGACTTTTGTGAAAAATCATTAATACCTTTACCTTTCAGTTTGTGGAGTTTCCCATTTCTGTCTGTAAAAAAACAAAATCTTACGCCAACTTTCTTTTCTTAATTTCCTAAATGTATGTATAATTGTTTTAAAGCAAGAGAAAAACAACAGAAAAAAATGTTTCTTGCAAAGAGTTTTTTTGTCATATAAGTTTCATTTACTATCAACTTCCATTCCATTCTGAGTGTGTGATGGCCTGTCTGGACTTCAGACTGGCCGTGCTTGAAAGATGACACGAGAAGATATCACTAAGCCAAACAACAACAACACACACACATACACTACAAGAAACTATTTCTTTATTTGTAAAATTTCCAACTGGCATGGGCCTGGTGACCCTCACCTGTAATTCCAGCACTCTGAGAGGCTGAGGCAGAAGGATTGCATATTTGAGCCCAGCTGGGCAATTTAGAGAGTTACTGAAATCCTACCTCAAAAAAATAGGCTATAATCATTAAAAAATACAATCTCAAAGGAAAACATGTTTTCAAGAATTAAAATATTTAGAGAAATCTAAACTGATAGTGGCTTAAAATAATAAAGTCAGGATTACTTGAGAAAAAATTGTATTAATCTTAAATAATAGGATGGTTTTTAGATTTTGATTTATTTTTTTTTTTGGCATGACACAGATTTACGGAGAGACAGAGGGTGATGCTTGTCAGTCTTTGCTGGAAACAGGACAAGGACCTGCCTACTGTGGATGTTGCCACTAGATGGTCCATGCTGTACTATGCCACCCAGTCTCTGTCATGGCATGTCCCCATCACCTAGAACTCTGACACATGTTTATTAAGTGCTCAAAAATTAGCTGCAGAATGTTTATTCTCTAACATTCAGGAATGTGCAATTTCCTCTATATAATGCTTATAAAGAGACAAATTTGTTTAACATTAACTACAGGCATTTTTATAGTATTGTTTTTGGTGTATATTCCTATTTTTGATTTTATCCCATCTTGTAAATTCTTTCTAAATATCCTTAACTTTAAGAATATTGCCAGTTTGAACATTGTTTCCTATATACAGAGAGGACAACGGAGAGCCAGATAAATAAAGTGAATTTTTCAGAATAAATAAGGAAAATAGAGCAGTTCTGTTCTCAAAGCCTAATTTTCACATTTCAATCACATATCAATAATCATCTATTTGTAAACTAATACTGAATAATATTCAATGGAATGTCCAGTTTGTGCTGGCGCTGTGTATAGAAATAGTAATACTTATCCTCAATTCCAAGAACTTGCATTTCAAAGGCAGAAACATACATAAAAAAAGATCACTATATGGCAGGATTAAACATCTAGTCAAGGATACCTGATTGAACAAGGATTCATGCCGCTTCCCTTAGAATTCTATTACCTTTAAAGTAAAGGACTAAACATGCCTGAGGGTCTAATCGCAGGAATTGAGGTTTCCAGGAGTGTCCCGAAGGACAAGGAAGAGAGAGAGCTGATGGTAATGAGAGTCCATTAACAGTGTGGATCATTGGAGTGTAAATTTTAGAGGTAATAATGGATAATTTAAAAACAAGTATGGACTTTGGAATAGGGAAGTCAGGCCTACTCGCTCATTCTTATTATTCCATGATTTTCTCTAGATGGTTAGGACTTGCTACGCTCCCGATGTGGTAATAGAAAGTGCATCAGACAACCCCTATCACACAGATTTTTAAAAAATGTAATATTACTATACACCTCTTTTTATTATTATTATTGAATTGGCTGTATTTCTGAAGTAAACATATAAAGATGACAGATTAGAGTAAAAGATATCAATAATCAGAGAAGAATATGATTAATAGAAGTGAGTAAGAAAAAGGAAGAAATTATTATTCTTGGTGACATTAAGGCACATGGTGGGGAAAGGACACAGTCTCTTCAATAAATGGTGTTGGGAAAGCTAGGTATCTACATGTAGAAGCATGAAATCAAACACTTATCTCACAACAAATAAAAGTCAAATAAACATGGATTAAAGAATGTCACGTAAGATTTGAAACTGTAAAACTACAAGAAGAAAGCCAGGTACAAGCTCTCGGCAGCGGTAGCAATGTTTCCTTCCTAACAACACAAATTTGAGGAGCACAAAAGGACGTTATAGACAAGTAGGATTTCATGAAATTAAAAAATCTTTGTATAACAGAGTGAGCAAAGAAACAACAGAGTTGAATGGCAGTCTTTGGACTGGGACATGATATCTTCAAACAATTTCATAAGAGGTTTTTACCCAGTTTATAACGATATGAAATGACAAAACAGAAAAAAAAATGAAAATAATTTAAAATAGGCAAAGGGTTTGGAAGGAAACTTATAAAAAACGGTCCACAGGTTCACTGAATGATTCTGAACATCACTAATCATCAGGGAATCAAAAGACTATGAGTCGTCACCCCTTACCACTTAAATGGTGTGACATAGAAACTTGATTGTCAACTTGAATTCCTTGAGAGACTCCTGGACTCGAAGAGCATCCTGGATGTGTCTGGTGGTCATGGGGCATGGCTTCAGAGACCATTCTATCCCTGACCCTTTTTTCCCTTGTGCACTTCCCCTGAGCCCCACTTCCGGGCCACTATCTACCGATCAGCTTTGCTCCTCCACGCCTTCCCACCATTACGCTTCTGCTTCAGAGTCAGGCAACCGTGGACTGAAACCCCTGCAACCATCAACCAAATGGACCCTTTCGTCCTTTCACCTCTAGGGATACAGTATTGTGTTCCAGCAATGAAAAAAATGACAGTGTAGAAGGAAGTTATAAAATGTTAAGAAGTTTCGGCAAAGAAATAGAGAACAGGAAACAAGTGCTGTGGATGGGAATGTAAGTTTGTGTAGCCATATAAATAAAAGTATGTTGGTTCTACAAAAATTTAGAAATAGAACAACTGTGTTTCAGCTATCCAGTTTCTAGTTATCTATCAAAAAACAATAAAATGTAGATCTCAAGAGGGTATCTTTAGCCCCATGTTCTTTGCAGTAGTACTTATAATAACCAAGATATAGAAATAATCTAAATGCCTATCAATGGATGAATGGATGAAGAAAATATAGTGCATGTATGCATGTGTGTATACACACAATGGACTATTATTCAGCATGAAAAAAGAAGTGGGAATTGGTGACCCTTTAACAAGTGAGAGCCATCTTCCTTATCCTTTTCCACTGAGAACAACTGGGTGCAAAAGTGGTCCTGGTGGAGACTCAGATTTCAGCTGAGACAAAGACAGTATCAGAGAAGAATGTGTGTTCTTCCAATTGCACCATCCTGCAAAGAAATCCAGTAACTTTCACAAGGTATCCTCAGCAAAAAACAGGCTTTAAAGCACCCACTTAGAAGCAGGAGAAAATAAACTATTTTTCAACAGGGAAGTCTTGAAATGCATTTTTAAATGCAAATTCATAATGAATTACAACTAATTTTTTCTTCTTTTTGATATTCCATCAATAGCTTCTTTTGCCTTTTCCCGTGGTAGATTTTCCTCAGTGACAATGGAAACTTTCGGCCAGTTACAAGGAAGTACATAGATTTTGTAAATGACATGGCCAATTTGATAATTTCTGTCTAATTGTTTCTGAATTTTAGCCAATTTTTTGTAAAGAAAAGACTATTACGAATCATCTCTCTACAGGCTGGGGTAATGATGATGGCTAATCAATATCATAATAACTGTTAAACTCAATAGATGGAAAATGGTAGCTTTTTCTAAATCATGATCAATATTAAACAAATTAGAAGACCACATGAAATTGAGTATCTGCTGCATTTTATTGTAACTAAAAAAGATCAAGCCTTGATTCTAAATCCAAGATGACAAGGGGGGTCATAGAGGGTACCATATTGGTCTGTGTGATACATAGATGACAAGTTCTGGGGCATTAATACTTATTAATACTATTAATCTGTACAATAACAATTACTATTATAGACATGCCATCTCCAGTATACTGGCCAAATGTGCGATGCAACTTATTTCTGTTAACTATTTTATTGAAATACAGCCACACTAATTTATTTACTTATTATCTATCTCTGGCTCATTTTATAGTGTTGGGTAGTTGTGACAGATGTAATATGACTGCCCCAAACCAAAACTGTCTGAAAGTTACTGTGCTAAATTATAAGGAATTCATTCATCAATATTAATTTGACTACTCGATTATGTCAAAAATTTGGTTCCCCATCTATATAAGTAACACCTCACTTTCTGTTGTATGGATATTAAAATCACATATTCTTATCAGTAAGAGTTTTATTTTACCTCAATATTAACATTTCACTTTGAAAGAAAATAAAACCTCTATTGTCAATTTAGATACTATCATTTTTCTTGGTGAAAATAAAATTTCTCGAAGTTTGGTTCTGAGAGGCAGCATTTTGATTTGTTGAGGATTAGCAAAGTGATACACAGTATTTTGAAACTTTCGGATTTATACAAGCCCAAGTATAAATCAGCCTGTTTAAAACTCTTATGTTTACACATATACTCTGGTGAGTTGCTCCCTCAGTATAGGAAAATACAGGAGATGTTATTTTCTGAGGAATCGAATTTCAAATTGATATTTAAAACCTCTAAGTAGCCATAAGAAAAGGCATATTAAATGGTTTTCAGGCCATCAATATTTGACCATGATCAAATAACTGAATACTGGGGAAACGTGTCATGAAAAGGAGAAGATTATAGCTAGAGAAAGAGGGCTTTTTTTTTTTTTTTTGAGAGGGCTTCTTGATAACATCTTGGAGATGCTCTTTCAGACACTGTGAGGCAGGAAAGCCCCAGGGCCCGGGGCTCTGGGTTCTGGCAAGGAGTCATAAAATCCTTCCCCAGCTCTTTGGAAATGCTTAATGGCCCACCGCAACCTGTCCCTACCCACACGCTGTGCAATCCAGCCCCCTCCGCTCACACCCTGTACCCACCGCCGTTTGCTCCTCTCCGATGATGCAGAAGTGCACGCACGTGTGCATGTTTAGGGGCCAGTCACCAGAAGCTTTAACTCCTTTCCCTGTGTTACGTCTGGAGGTGGACTGTGATTGGCTCTTGGGCTTGTCTGTCACCTCTGCCTTGATTTCCCTCAGCTCTGTGACCTTTGTCTTTTGGCAGAGGGCAAATTTATGGGCGGGTGCCTTAGGGCTAGTTAAAGAGTCAAAAGGGAGAGTTTGCTTTCTGTATGTTAATCAGATTACCTGGGGCCTTCCGGAATTAGTCCCTGCCCTTATCTCTGTTGGAATGTAGCTGCTTTATGCGTAATGTCTGAGGAGGCCTTTACCCTGTCTTGTCCCTGCCCCTCCATGGGGAAGGAGGGAACTAGCCCAACAGGACGAGGTAAAGATGAATGAAAACCCTCAAGTCCCTTTGTTGGGGTCCAGGCTCTCCGGGTGCGAAGTCTCCTGGGCCCTCTGAGGTAAACAGCCTGAGTCCTCCGACTCTGAGCGGCGCGTGGTTTCTCCAGGGTCAATTTCTGGCACGTTTCCAAGTGCAGCGGCGCCTTGAGCCTGCGCACTGTGCAGTGACGGGGGGCGGGGCTGAGCGAGCGGTGCGCCGCCCGCAGTCTTCCGGGTCCCACTTCCGGGGGCTCCGACTCTCGGGGCAGCGCACCCAGCCGGACTCAATAGAGAGACGGACCAACTCAGCGGCCGGGATTTAGTCACAAGGCGGGCCAGGACCAAAGCCCCAGTCAGGTGCTGCCTTCGGCCGAGGAGGAGCGTGACCGACTCCTGTGGGAGCCTCAGCTGGAAGACCCCCAAGTCAGGGACCTTCCCGAGGTAGGGAGGCACCTGTCCTGAACTGTGTGTGTGTGAGCGAGCGAGCGTCCCGTGGCACCTCGTGCACAGCAGACCCTGTTCGGGGCGCACGGTAGAACACTGTGCAAATGCAAGGCCGGAGCCCAGGCCTCTCCCTTCCGTGTGTGTGCGTATTTAACCACATTTTACTAATTATTATTGCATAGTCTGATGATTAGGCCCATCATCAGACTGTGGTGTTTTCACACTGTGTTGACCCGGTGACAGTTCGTCGATGACGAAGCAATTATAAAGTGTATTGTATTTAGGAAGAAGGAAAGGATTGGAAGCTACTCTTTTAGGTTGCATGTTTCGAACGGTTTTTAATCTTGAAAAATATTTGCATTATTTTAGTTTATTAGTACGTATGTGTAGTACATAATGTTTACATTCCTTGCGAGAAGTTGATACATGTACATGACACATCTTATTTCCTTTCTTCGTCCATTCTGTACTTCCTTTTAGCTATCTTTTATTTTGCTCTACATTTTCATTTTGAGTCTCTCACACAAGAGAAACAATTTGCATGTCTGATTTATTTCACTTAACATAATTCTAAAGCAAAGGTAATTCTTATAAAATCATCTTTCTCCATCACACATGCCTGCGTGTGCACTGGCACTTGGTAAACACGCCCTCATCATGCTGACAGCTTGTGTTTCTTCTGTTTTTCGGTCACATATACTGTTCTGCTTTCTTTCCAGTATTTCAGAAACTTAATAACAGGGAGTCGTTTGAGAATTTCTACCTTCCCTATTTTTCATTCAGGCCTACTAACATTGCCTTAGATCCTGGTTTCGATCCTTGAAGTGCTCGTTTCTTTTCTCAGGTGCAAATACTGCCTGATTGATTAGTTATGAAAGCATTTCTTAGGCAACTGCCTCACCTTGGTTGGTCCTCTATGTAAAAGAATAAAAATAAGAGAATGTGTATGTTTAAGTACGTACCAACATATATAGTTACATATACACATATATATGTAAAGAATTAACATGAGAGTGTATATAAAGCACAATATTATTTTTATGTATATAAACAAAGATATGTGATACATTCTGTAAAGAATGCAGAGCTTTTTGTGACAAATTTAGCATCTCAGCTGAGAGTACAACTCAGTACAAAAGATGATATATGACTATAATGTGATAAACACTAAACCTGACCCCAATAGCATACAATAAGCTGCTGCTGCCTATTTCTGACACTGCAAATGATCCATATGAAAATGTAATATGGTTAGACTTTTATTGGTTATTCCAGAAGTCAGAAATTTGCAGAATTGAACACTTTATATTAGCAACAGAACAAGTAAAGAAAGCTGTTTGACATTTGAGGATATGTCAACATTTACGAACTCCCTAAAACATTATCCAGTAGCATTTCACTATTGCTTTGTCAGATAAATTTAGAGGAACTTGTGTAGGCATCACGGGCTATTATATAAATCCAAAATAAAAGTAATTATCCTTACATTCACATATTGTGAGGAACATAGGAAAGTTTAGCCATTTGGCAGCACTGTGGAAATAGTTTGCCATTTTATTATTTAATAAGCATTTTCACACAAATAATTTTTTAAAACTCTGCACCAAAATTCTCTAAAAAGTTTTAAAAATGTTTTGGAATTTGTATGCAAGTAAAAACTTGTGATTAGTGTGTAATTATATCTCACATACCATTATTGGTGCATTGCAAGATGTATAGATTGTTATCAGTGTAGGAATTCAGTATAGATGTTACAACTGTGCTTTCTAACTTACATCTTCAGGAATTACACAGAGCAATCACCAGATTTGCCTTGTAAATTTTTGGTGTCTGCCTGCCAGCACTTAAAAATATGTTTGCTTATCATGGCAATCCTAATTGCATCCCCAAACCAAAATCCCAACATGGATATGCAATAAGGTCTCACCATTCCTACGTAGCATATGTGCAGAAGGTAAGCAATTAGAATGGACTAACTCTAATCACAGAGGTGTCTGAGGTTCACAAATATTCAGAAGAACAAAGGGCTTCACACAGAATACGAGCCAGGTAGATGGGGTAGCCTGAAAACACACAGTTGTATACATTTCAGGCATTGTGGAACTCATCCAATCTTAAATGAGAGAATATTTTAACTCCTTCAACAAAACGTCATTTTAAAAATGATACAGACTGCAGCCATTGGTCACAAGGAGCAAAGTTTATTGAGTTTCTGTTTTGTAAGGAAAGATGAGGTCTTGAAGAATGAGAGGGCCTAGAAAGTAAATTTGATTAACAAGAAAAAAAATAAAGACTGTGGTATTTTAATGTAAAATGCCCTTTTAGGCCTGTGATCCTTTTATTTCCTGCAGGTTGACCCCGTGTAACATTGCCTTTGTACATATGTGGGATCTTTTCAAACTTACGTACAATTATATTGTCTCACATTGCAAGACATTCAGGAGTAGAGGACCCCCCCACACACAAATCTATCCAAAATCAAACAAATGAACCTACCACAATGTTTTCAAATACTTGAAAATAGAATGAGGATACATACATTGTCTTGAAACAAACACAAGTATATTAAAGGCTACTTTAGGTATTCCGTTTTTTCTTAGCAAAGGATGCACACACTGTGCCATTAAAAATGCAAAATAAATTTCTGAATGACCATATTTCTATGTCAGTGTCATAGCCATTACATTAAAAGTCAGCTGATTTGAATCTTGAGAAGTGTAAGGTAAGTCAGTGGAAAGTCATTGGGAAAAAAATGTAATTTTTCTTTTAGTTTGTGCTATCATAGCAAAGTAGTGTCCTTATTATACAGAATCAAAATTTTAGGCAAGAAATACAATTCAGGTTAAAAGCTATTTTACAAAATCACAATTTTCTTGTATCAGAAGTTTTACATAGACCAATGTTTATTAATTTTGACTTTCTGTTTTTAACAATTACATGTTTTCTATCTCACGATGAATAAAAATGGCTTAAAATGTGATTGCTGATATTTTACAATCATATGTTAACAACATGGATTTTTTTTTTCACTCCTCAAAAAAGGAAACTGAGTTGAGGACTTAGTGCAAGTGGTAGAGCACTTGCCTAGCAAGCACAATGTCCTGAGTTCGATCCCCAGCACCAAAACAAAACAAAAACCAAAAAAAAGCATTAATTTTTGTGAAAAATTTCTATATAAATTAAAATGCATACTTCTGAAAAATGTATTACTGATTTTAGTTTTTAAAATACTATGTCTTCATATTTAAATAAAACAGAGTTGGGAGCATGAACTCTAGAGAAATAATTCCAGGAATGTATACAGTAAGGTTGAAACTTACTAGGTACTGTGTGAATTGTCTAATTCTCTGTGTTTTAGGTCTCTATATGTAAGTAAACTTTTATAAGCATTACCAGTTGTCAAAAGACTTAAAGACCAAGAAAATAAACATTTAAAAATAAATATGATAAAACATGGTAATAAGAGGAGGATGGTTTTGAAAATGTGACGGAGACCTGGAAATCTTATAAAACTGAAGGGGGGACGGGTTGGGGATTTAGCTCAGTGATTAGAGTGCTTGCCTTGCAAACACAAGGTCCTGAGTTTGATCCCCGGCACCACAAAAAAAAAAAAAAAAAAAAAAAAAAAAAACCTGAAGGGGGGAGATTGCACAGTGCTCAGAAACAAGCATCATGATAAAACTTTACACAGTTTGGGCTCATCTACAGCCACCTAATTTCTTTTAATTGATGTAGTGACTAACATTATGTTTCAAGCATACGCCACTTTGGAGGTTGTTCAACCATTTGCTTTCTGGTTTCTTAAGACAAAAGCCCTTGACAACTTTAATTTTGTGAACTGAAGCCCACGTCATTTCCTCTACGCTGGCACCAAGTATCATCTTCAAGTTGTCCTGGTGCTTAGCACTACTGTTCATTGTAAAGAAAATGCTTTTTTTTTTTTCCTCCTGGAGTAAAAAGTCAGGAAAAATAAACAAACAATCAACTGGTACTCTCAGGTAACTGGTTTCAGATTTTTCTGTTTACTCACTTGTGTCACCTTCCTGGTCCCTGTAGTCATTTGAGTTTGCAAGTAACCAAATGTAAAAAGTGGAAGTAGCTTGAGTTCACAAAATGAAAGGTATCATTGGTTTTTGTTTCCTTTTTTTAAAAAGCAAAACATCAAATGGAATACTTGCTTTTTCTTTTTTCTTTTTTTTTCTTTGATTGGCAAGTGCTTATTAAACTGAATCTTGTAAAGATAAGTGATATTTACTGGAGTTAAGGTGAATGGAGTTATAACTCTCTTTCTCAAGAGATTAGCTTTCACTTGATCCCTCTTAGTTTCCATGGTAACTGTAAACATGAACCTCAAAAACCATTGACAAAAAGCTTATGAAAAAATAATTCCAACTTGTATTTCATATTTCTCTTATAAAGAATAGTGACATTATTCATAATTTGTATAGAAATCCTGCCAAAAATAAATACAGACACTTGATCTCAACCTGATTTTATATAACACAACTTCTATATTGACTTTTACTATACAAAACTGAGTGAGGAAAATTGAAAATATTTCCTCTAAAAATCAAGGACAGTGTTATCCACTTTCACCATAACTATTCAATATACTACTTCAAATTTTAGTGAGATAAATTAGGCACTAGATAGAAATAAAAGAGATACAAATAGGAAAGGAAGAAAACTTATCCTTATTTGCAGATGATATAATCTTACATTCAGAAGAATATAAAGAGTCTAATAAATGACTTGGAACTGATAAATTTAACAGAAGAGCAGAATAGAAAATTTAAAAATTCAATTAGCTTTAAAAATTCAGTAGCTTTTCTATACAACAATAGTAAACTAGCTGAGAAAGACAGAGGAAAGCAGTTCTAGTCACACTAGCTTAAAAATAACAACAAACCAAACTAGGAATCAACCTACCCAAGCAGGTGAAAAGCTGTTACAATAAAAATTGCAGAACACTGAAGAAAGAAATTTGAGAAGGTGGTAGAAGATGGTATGATGTCCCATGTTGGTGGATAAATAAAATTAATACTGTTAAAATGACTGTCATACTGAAAGCATTCTACAGAGTCAAGTTAATCCCTATCAAAATTTCATTTACATTTTTCATAGAATTAGAAAAAAATCCAATGGAAACACAGAAGACCCACATTAGCCAAAGCAATCCTAAGCCAAAGAGTGAGGGTGGAGGCTTTACCAACTGCAAATTACACTATGAAGGAATGACACAGGCACAAAAGTAGACTCAGAGCTCAATGGGCTCGAACTGGGGTACAGACCAAACACCCCTGAAACCACAGCCTGCTGGTCCTTGGCAAAGGAACCAAAAGCACACACTAAAGAACAGACAGCCAGTATGACAGGTGGTGCTGGGAAAACTGATAGCTATAGGCAGACAATTGAAACTAGACCCCCTGCTGGGCATTTTCGCTCAGTGGTTAGAGTGTTTGCCTCACCGGCTCTGAATTTGATCCCCAGTGCAGGGGAAAAAAAAAAAAAAAAAAAAAGGAAAGAAACTAGATCCTTATTTCTCACCACATACAAAACTCAACACAAAATGGATCAAAGACCTATCTAGGTACAAGACCTGAAAACTTAAAACTGCTAAGGCACAACCCTTGTGGCCATATGCACAGACTAAATTTTCCTTTTAAATAGGACTCCAATAGCATAGAAAATAATAGCAAGAATCAACAAATGGGACTACATCAAATTAAAAACATTTTTTCACATGCAACAATGGAAGCAACCAACACGGTGAGATAGACTCATAATTTCTTCCATACAAGATGGGAAGAAATCTTTGCCAGCTACTCTTTGGATGGAGGATTATTACTTATGATATATACAGAGATAAACATTTTAACACCAGATAAGAAAAACAACATCCAATCAATAAATGAGCAGTCAGTTCTAAAAAAAAAAGAAATACATATGACCAATAAGTATACAAAAAATGTTCAGCATGTCTGGAAGTTAAGGAAATGCAAAGCAAAACTATATTGACATTCTGTTTTACCCCAGAATTACATCATCAAAAATACTAAAAACGTTAAAGACTATCAAGGTTGTGAGGAAAAAGGAATGTTTCTACACTACTGATGGAAATGTGAATTAGTACAGCCACTATGGAAATTGGTACAGAAGTTCTTCAATTATCCAAAAATAGAGGTACCGCTCATCCCAGCTATACTGTTCCTGGGCACAGTGCCGAAAGATTTGAAGACAGCAAATCCAATCTATAAGGGTAACTGTATATTCAAGTTTATAGAGGCACAACTCACAGTAGCTAAGATATGGAACCAGCCTAGGTGCCCATCAACAGATGCACAGATAAAAATATGTGGTGCATTACAATGGAATTATATTCAGCTGTAGGAAGAATGAAATTATGTTTTTCACAGGAATATGTATAAAACTGCAGACCATCAGATCAAGTAAAATAAATCAGACGCAGAAAAACAAGTATGTTAGATTTTCTCTGAAAATGGCATAAAAGTAGAAGGGAGATGATTATTTAGACAAGCGGAAGGGGATGGGGGAGGTAACAAGGGGAATAGATATAATCAAATTATGCTGTATCCATATATTGAAAATGCCACTTTGAAACACAATGTTGTATAAAATTAACTGGCATTAATTAAAATATTTAAAAACTTGAATTTGACATGCAATGTGTAAGATTTTGAATATTGTCCCTGCCTATATTCCTAGCACTTTTTTTTTTTTCAGTCCTAAGAATTGAACCCAGGGTCTTCCCTGAACAACCTCCCCAGTCTTATTTTAGTTTGTATTCATTTCGAGACAGTGTCTGTAAATTGTCAGGCTGGTCTCCAGTTTGTATCCTCTTGCCTCAGCCTCCCGAGTGTTGGGATTACAAGCATGGACCATCATACCGACTTTGTCTGATCTACTTTTAAAACCCTTTTAAATGGTCTCAACTCTTGCTTTTTCACTCTTGAATTAGTTTGGTCAGAGTTCAGCTCACACCTACACAACCTGAGACACATGAAAAGTTAGAAACTAAGACATGCTTTAAAAGTGAAATATAAATGAGGTAATATTAAAAATACTAAAGCTAAACAAACTTTCCAATCCGATACATAAACATCAAAATTTTTCTTTTGTGAAAAATAGATTCTCAATTAAATTTTAAAAACTAAGCAGACTATATTAACATAAAAAAGTTGAATAATTTAGAAGTTAAATTAATGGTTAAAGAAGAAAATATTAATATCACATTAATATATTTTTGATATTAAAAAGAAAAACATAAAAATCTATAAACATGTACTGCAAACAAATATTAATAAAAATAAATTAAGTGAATATCAAAAAGCTGTGAAAAAAATAATTTTTTTTTTTTTTTTTTGTGGTGCCGGGGATCGAACTCAGGCCCTTGTGCTTGCAAGGCAAGCACTCTAATCACTGAGCTAAATCCCCAGCCCTTGAAAAAAATAATTTTAAAGAATATATGTAAGCTGAGTGTAGCAGTGCATACCTGTAATCTCAGCACTTGGGAGGCTGAGGCAGGAGGATCACCATGAATTTGAGGTGAGCCTGGGCTACAGAGTGAGTTCAAGTCCAACCTGAACTATGTAATGAGACCGTATTTCAGCCCTCCCCCCATAACCAGACATGCAGAATTGGAACAAAGTATTACAGTAGCATCTTATTTAACACAGTCTATGGCAAAAGCAAAACTCTCAAAGCATTTTTAAAAGTATATCTCTAATCTGTAGTAATGACAATTTATGGAATTTAGAATTAGGTTAAAGTTTTCTTTAAAATTGAGAGTTAAATACAGTAATGGTTATGGGGGTTGGAGATTTAGCTCAGTGGTAGAGCGCCTGCCTTGCAAGCCCAAGGCCCTGAGTTTGATCCCCAGCACCAAAAAAAAAGTACTTCAATGCAAAACAGTATTTCCAAAATAGAAATTTTAGAAAAGTTTCTATAGAACAATGCTATTATTAGTTAATTATACTTTTTATTTAAATAAAAACAAAAAACTCTAAATTCTAGTATATTTTGATGAAGAAAATCCTTCAAAGAAAGCCTATGAATAAAGATGACAAAACCATTGAAGCTAAAATTGCCAGTTAGAAAAAAAAAATGAAAAGTAAACGTTTTTAAAATTTATAATATGGCTAAAGCAGGGATTAGATATTAAATCATAGCTTTTAAAAAGTATTAAGCAAGACAGAGAAAATAAATTAAGCATTTTTTAATAAATTAAGACAATTTAAGTCCTGAAAGCAAAGAAAGAATTTATGATAACAAAAATGGAAACTTAGTTGTAAAAGAGAGATGATTGGAAATAATGAGCAAATCCAGGAGCTGATGATGAAAATATGTAATTAATAGATAAATATTAAGCAACCTAATGAAAAAAGTCTCAGTACGGTAATTAGAAATGAGAAAGAGCAAACAACTCTGAATACTCAATGAAATAAATACTTTCAGGCTAAAGAAATTCTATACAAAGTGAATTATTTTCCAGAAGTATTTTAAAATACAAAACAAAAATTGCAACTAAGGATTTGGAAAATGTGAATATGCCAATTACCACAAAGGAAAAGAAAGAAAAACAGAAAGAAATGTTCCCCAAAACTATAGACTTTTCAGCAACCTTTTTATAGCTTCACTATTGAAATTTTGTCAAACATTTCCTCTGTAGTAATAACTTCATTTGCAATCACGTCATTAACTGAACTATAATTATATGTATACATCACAGATATACATATAGTTTACAGTTTACATTTTCACTTTTTTGCTTTTGTCTTCACATTTTTGTGATCTATCGTATTGATTTTTTTTAATTAAAATTGTCTAGCAACATTTTGTAATGCTCTACATTTTTTTCCTGGGTTAATGATTTTTCTACCTTCAACCTTTCAAACTTTTTGCACATATATGTTCCACTATTTATTTACATTTTTATGTTTCACATTATATTTTAATTGCATTTTACTAATCTGCTTTTGGTTTATTTGGTGTTTTTGTTTGCCTTTGTTTGTTTAATTTGGGTAGTTCTGCACAGCCCATCTCTTTACCAGAGCATGTGTAAACCCTGTACTTCCTACTTGAACCTCTCTACCTGCCTCCTCTCTCTGTGGATGTCTGTGTATGCTCTTTCTTCTCTACTTCATTGCAGCCAGACAGAGGGAAAGCCTTTATTTAAGGGAGTAGGTTTGCGTTTCTCTCACTATTTAAATGTCCTGTTTAAAAGTTGTCCTCTGGATTTTCAAACTGGGGCTTGCTGAAGTGAAGTCCCTAAAACTATCAGTGAGACTGGACAATAATAAAGGCCCTCACTCTTCCGATAATTGCCTTTTTGAAGTGTATTTGTTACTTTTCTAGAGCCAGTGGTTTGCAGGTGAGCAGATTTAATGCAGGACATTTGCAGGTTACAGCATTCACCCACAAGCCAAATGCAGGAAGAGTACAGAACGTCTGTCTATGCACTGGAGACCCAAAAGATCCAATCAAGGGCTGGGAGCCCACAGCACTGTCCCATGTACATTCGTGCCTGCACTAAATGGCTGAAGAAATCTATACTAGAGCCAGTGTATGATGCTCACAACAGAGATGAAGACCGGAGCTCCCCTGAAGCAAACAGCAGCCATCCTCAATGACGGCAGTGCCCCGAAGCTCCTTCTGTGACAAGAGCAGCCGAGTTCCCTTCTGGAGAACCAGCCGCAAAAGAGCTTTTCCTGGGAAACAGCCAGCCGCTGTCCTCTGATCCTGTTCTCCTTTATGTTGTGTCAGCAACGATCCTCAGGTGGATCTCCTACACCCAGAACCACACCAACTCAGTCCAGCTGGGTGTTCCTGCTCAGGTTGACCATATCAGTCCACCACTCAAAGGGATGACTTCTATATTCTTGAGGAAGACATTACTGTAAAATTTCAATAAGATAGCAAAATATGAAATATTCTGAAGTAAATGTGGAGAAAAAGGAGTCAAGAAGAATGCAGTCTATGGTTTAGTTGCAGTAAGGAAAATGTGTTAGGCCGTAGTGATCACTAATAAATGTGCAAACAAGAAAATACATGGTAGTGTGTAAGAGACAGAGAGATAGGAGGCTGATCGGGGACCTGTCATTTTATATACTGGGACTCTATCATGGGTCACTGAGCAGAGAATTACGTGGATGAGGCTGTGAATTTCACATGTCTGATGACGTGGTTCCAACTATGAAACCTGTGCAAAATTTATCTCATTAAATAGGAGCTTGAGTGATATTTATCAGTCCATAAAAATAGAATATATACAAAAGATAAAATATTTGTATCTATTCAAGTGTGTTTTTAACACAACCCCAAAGATGTGCAAAATATAGGGTCATTTGTGCCAATCTTATAGAAACAATGTTAGAAAACTGTAGGAGTGTCAGCTCATATTAAAATTATTTTTGAAATTTGAGGAGTCACAGAATGTCGTATAGGTAAACATTACTAGTTACAAAGATGCCACTATTGAAATGTTATATAATAACATTTAAATTGTGAATTCTGTGATTTTTAAATTGCTGAATTTCTAAATTTATTTCTAACAAAGTGAACACTATCTATAGGATTTCCTGTCTGTATTGAAGGGCATTGCTCATCCTAAGGCAGTCCTGTGTTACACAGTTTCTAATAAGATAAGCAATTCACTGCTTCCTGATAAAGAAAATCCATAATATAAGTCATTCTCTAACAGAACACTTGAAGATTGCAATAACTTGCAGGACACACTGATTTTTAAACAATCTAAATGATCTCAGTTTGAAAATTCTGACTTGCAGAGTTATTACCTTCCTTAGGAATACACAGTTGCTGAGGAAATTGGAAAAATCCTGTGGTCTCAGCACACAATCTGAGTGTCACAATTTTGGATACATGTATAAAACGTTAAGCAAGGCAGTATCCAAGATTTTATAAAGGCATTGCTGGGCCTCAAGACGTTATAAGGTGCAATTGGAAAAAATTTGAACAGGTCGAAGAACCCCATTGATCAAATCTGATAAAATAAAACATTTATTAATTAGAGATTAATATTAAGGCATGTTGAGTGGATCCATATTGATTCATAGAATCATTTTTTTAAAAAACTATTAGATCAATGTAATAAAGGGATTTCTCGCTATCTCTAGTTTTCAGATGTCATAAGTATTGTAATTCAGAATGATTAACCTTTAAAAAAAAACAGTGTTTTCTTGACACTGTATGCTAAGTGTAGTAGACAAATAATCTGATTGTGATTATTATATAAAATAACAAATTTTCAAATATTTTTTAAAAATCAATTTTTCTCTAGTAGATTATTCAATAGCTGTACAAATACGTAGAGGTGAATACGTAAAGTTAATACTTTCATGTAGCTTTTGATTAATGAAAGTTCACCTGTATTTACAGGATGGTACTATATTTAGGTCATTTTTGGCCCATTCTTCATTCTGTCCTGGTTTTTCCCCAGAAAACATATATATTAAAGTCAATTGTTTATAATACACAATTCCACAAGTTTATCAAATATATAGCATGATGTGTTCCCCACTATAGTATCGTGTACACATGTTATGTCCTCAAAAATCAATCCCATGCCCCTCCATTCAGTCCCCCCAAACCACAAAACGTCTTACAACCAATTTTATTTGACTATATGTTTTCATAGGAAGAAAAAATATATAAATTTTTTATTGTACAAAGCAAAGAACCTGTGATAACTTTATGTGTGAGGATAATATGAACATAGACATTTCACTTGAATTTGTCCAGTGAAGAATGCCAAAGAAGAGTCTGGTGTGGCTTGTTGAGGATGATAAGGAATGTTTTGTTTAAGGGCCTACTGCACTGGGGTCTTGCAATAAAGGAGAAACTTTGGGCTCAACTCTTCACACAACAAGGAAAAGTGTATCGATAGTAAAGTAGCAAGGTATAGGTCAATGGTTGGTAAATTGCTAAGAAAGATCAGGGGTTAGGAGAGAACGTGGCTAATCTGATTTGAAAAACTTCTTGCTGAAAGAAGGCCATGGTGATTGGAAACTGGGGTTGCGAGGTTGCTACCCTGAGTAGCCTTCTTTCTCTTAAAGTTGAGGCTTCAAGACAGAGGCTAGTAAAATAATAAAACAAAGATTTAATGTGCTTAATTCAAATTCTGTTAAAGAGTCTTCCTCTGAGGTAGTGAAAATTCTGAAGCCTGAAGTCCAGTGATGATTTTGTAAATCATTGGACTTGAAAATAGAGATTGAGAAGATATTAAGGAGACAAAGACTTTATACATACTTTGGAAGTGAAACTAGGATGCCGCGAAGGCCAACTAGCTCTGGAGAAAAGAAAGTGTGTGCTTCATAGTTTAAGAATTATTGGAAGTAGGTCATTCAGTAGACCACAAACCAAGGCTCCGTTCCCCCATTCAGCGACTGCTAGGAGCTGTTTCCTTGCCAACGAATAGTGGAGACTTTGGTTCCCACTTAAATCTTCTTCCTACCCTACTATGAGACAAGCAAACTGAATTTGGATGCAGTGGCTTATAAATAGTTACATAGGTTAAATGGCAAAGGAGAACCTCTCAGGCATTTGTTTTGCAAGGCAATTGGGAAAAGGTAGATTGATTGCACTGTCCTTCATTACCATTTAATACGCAATGTAGTCACTCATTATTGCCAAAGGTACATGTAAAATGGGATATTTTGTAGAATATCTTTGTTGGAGTTCTTTGGTGAATACTTTCAGTGTTAGGGACCTGTGTCCCATGACTATACATTTCATTCTGGGATAATCCTAATTAATACAGTCTTCTTCCACCTAAACTCCAGGACCACACAAAACAACTTGTATTTCCTCTTCCTCATGACCTACTTCCAAATATGTAGGCAATGTTCACATTTAGCCTAACTAACAATCACTTTTGTGACTATGACTGACAATCACTTTTGTATGTTTAATAATTTCCACCCCAGTATCGAATATTTGGAAAAGCAATTCCACTTCCTGGTGTTTCTCTTTGAAGGTCCTGCAGTTAGTCCCAACATTCCTGATATCCATCATTTCCAGTCAACAATTTTATTGCTCTATTAAAAGGGAAGATATTCTAGACTCTTCCTTCAATTTCTAGTATCAGTTGCCAGTGACTGGGTCTTCTTGCGCATAGCCACGTCAGTGTTGGATACGGTTGTAAGAACAGCACAAGGGAGGCTGTCACAGTTGGATTTCTCTAGGAGCTTCTGCACAGCCCGTTCAGATGCTGTTTACACTTGTGCAATGAAAAGTAAATCTTCATCTGTTGTACTCCTCCCGCTCATGCTGAATCAGGATGAATGCTGCATACAGCCCTCTTTTCCAATCTCTGTTTTGTGCAGCTACCCAAACAATACAGAAGTAGCTAGGATGAATGGCTAAAGGGACAGCATGTTTATTTGTAGTGGATCACTTGTTTTATGTGCATTTTTACCCTACGTGTAGATCACAAAGCACGTGGATGAACAGGCAAATGGAAGACTCAGCAGGGTGGATACTGCAATATCCACACTCACACCAGGGTGCAATCAGCCCATTCAACAAGTACCAGCCCACAGGACAGGGACACGCAGTCACTGTGGGAGACCAAAGACCTCACCACATCAGCATGCACATTTCTTAAATCTGCTTCTTAGTTTGTTTTGAAAGGCTTACTTTATTTATTTGCTTGTTACTTCTTATAATCTTGCTAGAACAAAATATAAATGAAACAACAAAAAATGCTGGCTATGTATTTCAGGTTAAAATAACATGACAAGTGAGAAAATACACCTCCCAGTAATATTTATTTGGGAAGGGTACTAGTTCATGTAAATTACCCCATAGACTCTGATTCTAATTCCATTTTTGTTGCTTTTCCTAGTTTGTGACTCTTTTACCTTCCTGTAATTTGTGTCTTCTATATTCCAGTCATGTTTATCTATAATTTTATCATGCATCTTTCTGTCAGTGTGTTAAAGGATGCAAGATAAAATTGTGTTCTCCCTTCACTATCAGACCATTTCTCCATATTGCAAATTTAAGAAAGAAAATTTGTTTACATAGAGAACTATCACAGAGAATTGTACAGTCATATCGTTATGTCGAAAGGTGGACTGTGAGCTGCTGCCGGGTTGGAAAATGCAGCTCCCGGTGATCGTAAACCCAGATACATTAAAGAATTAAAGAAACTGAGTTTAAACTAAAATAAGACAATTTATTTAAAGATGGAGAAAATGAGTTCGATTCCCAGCACCAAAAAAAATTAAAAAATAAAAAATAAAAAAATAAAAATAAAGATGGCGAAAAAGAGGGAAGAGAGAGATGATAGATAGCTACTCCACAAGTTTGAAAAGCATTTGAAAGCGAAATACTCACGGACACTTCTCTGTAGTCCGTTTTATTGGGTTTTTTCTTGTGTTGGCCCTTGGAATCCGACTGGCTTTTGGACTTGTCTGTCACCTTTGCCTCAGATTCCTCTTAGCCCTGTGACCTTTCTTTGTCTCTGGGCAGAGGGTAAAATTATGGGTGTGTGCCTTAGGCCAGGTTATGTAGCTGTAAGGATTAGGTAAAGCAGGGATTTGTGATTCTTATATTAGTCGTACTACCTAGGGCCTTCCCTTAACTGGTTCCTCTGGCTTTGTCTCTTTAACTATTGGAATCTAGCTGCCTTTATGTTTCTAACTATTGGATGATAGCCATCTTTGCCTTTCAGAGTCTGGCTGTAGAGGTCAAAAATTGTCTATTAATTTTTAATAATGTCCAATGAGACCTCTACCCTACCTCTTTGCTATCTATGGGGATCCCTGCCTCTACAAGATCTTCAACAATTCCCATCTCACTTTCTAATAATCAAGAGAGGAGAGGAGAAGAGACAGAGAAGGAGAGAGAGAGATTTCTTTTGTATATATTTTAACCCAGTTAACTCATTTATTTAAAAGTTCGGCTTCTATAAAACTAATGCTTTGTATAATTGTATGGTGCTGAGCCTACAGTCCTATAGTCATTCATGTTCCTTTAAAATGCAGACTGACAAGGGTAACTCGGTACATAGGGCACTGGAATGGTGCCATAGCAACAGGGAATTCTCTAACTCAGAAGAGCATTTGACAGCTTGTGTTCAAATGTTTCCATAAATTTCAAGTTCCAAAGCAAACAGATGCATACTGTGTCCAATTTATCTAATTAGCAGAGTACCTGCTAGTGCAGTCCATTAACAATCTGTCAGTATATTTGTCCCCCTTAAAATAGCGTTCTCGGAAAAGTAAACATGTATATTACTTGGCTGTTTTCAGTTTCAATGGGACTAATATTTGGGAAGTTTTTTTGTTTTTGGTGTTATGTCTGAAAATGTATGAAGAAAGAATTACTGCAGATAAATCCAACAAATGAACAAGGACCCTTAACTTGGACTTACACCATAAGACAACGTATTTATGTTTTTCTTAGAGACAGTCACCTCACCCCCTAAAAAAACACAAAGTGTGGTAAACAATCATTAATTTGGGCTATTAAGACTTGTGTAATTGAATGGTTCATTCAATGTAGGCTGTCCCGAAGAGTGATTAGGAGCAGAGAGCGAGGTTGGAGCAACATAGACCTCAATATAAGCCTCCTTCTTACTTGCCTCCCCTCTTCCTTGCTCCCCGCGCACCCCGAGGAGGTCCGGGCACAATTTGCCAAGATGGCCTTCTGCTTCCTTAGCGGCCCCTCTGCAGCAGCCTGGCAGGAGGCGCTGCTGGCTGTCAGCTGTGGGGCCTGCCCTGCCTCTGCGCGCCGTGTGCTGCCGCCTCTCTGGGGAAAGGTGGGGAAAGCACCCCTAACAGGAGACCAGGAGAACTGGGTCCAGACCCGTCCTCGCAAAATCCTGAAAGGTCGTGATTAATACACTAGCATTCCTGCAGGTGCTTGGTTTTAACCCCACAGTTTTCACGGAGATGAGACTGATGTTGATCGAAGAGCTGCATCTCCCAACATCCTGGCTAGACCACCCCCAGGACAGCTGCAGCCATCCTGGTCACGCCCACCCACTCTGGAAAATGTCCACTCTGAAATCTGTAGTAGAAACTAAACGGGAGACTTGAATCTGGACCAGTCAGGAGCTCGAGTCTGCAGCTTTTCTATAAGCAGCGCTCCTTTCTCCTCCCTGGCCGCCCCGGCAGGTCTCCCTTTGGGGTACCGACCCCCCCGTGTTGCAGCACAACTCTTGTTCAAGGAAAGCCTCACTCTGGTGGTCCTGCAGTGTCTCATGATTTATTTCTGGGCGCTGTGTCCTGGGAGGTTCTGTAAATCTGGTCGAGATTCTTATCCTGAGTATTGTGGACAAACAGTCACTTTAAGGGAAAAGCTTGCAAACACTGGGCGCTGTTAGCGCGGAAGAGCTCCAGAGACCAGCAGTCACCTGTGGTCCCTGGAGATCAGTGACTGAGACCGGCCACTGGCAGAGTCAACCACCAGCCCCGGCCCACGCCAGTGGACAGGGCGGCATTGGCAATGGCAGACTGCAACTGACAGTGTTGACTGATGGCGCCTGACATCAGCGGGTGTCATTTGGGAGCACCAGGTGTCAGAGCGCGCACCCCCCCCCCCCCCCGTGGGCTGAGGGCACCCCGCAGGCTGAGGGCGGCTGGTGCTCAGAGCCTGGAGCCCCTCACACATACTCGCTTCGTTGATTCCTGATTTGGTCTGAGTTGAGCAAAAGAACCCTCAACTCTTTGTTGGACAATTGTGAAACTAAAAATGAATACTGAATTAAAAGGAAATACATTCTTATAACAATTAACTGTATGTTAGACTGCTTTTAAATTTAAATGACAGAGAGCTTGAACCACAGTATCTTAACGTAGGTTTTAATATCCTCACCTAAACAAATCAGTGGTGTGTTCTTGTGGGTTTTGGCTTAGCCGCACAATGATGGCACCAGGGACTAAGGCTTTACCACATTTGGATTTGGACCCTTGCTTTCCTGTCTTGTAGCCTCATTGTTCTATGATGACTCCTTCTGGTGGAAACATGATACTCATTTTTTAAAAAAAATTTATTTTAATGGTACATTTTAGATATACATAATGATCACATTCATCATAGGGAATTTGTACCTGTATGTGATATATCTTGCCACTTCATTTTTTCCATTCCCCTCCCCTCATTTTAACCCCTCTTCCCTCCTTATTTACAAAAGCTTTGTTTTCATTTTTTTCTCCTCTTTTTTTCTCTTGTCCCTCCCTTCCTTTACACCCCCCCGTTCCCCTTCCCATTTGAACAATTTCTTCTGTTCTCCCAGTATAATACATTTAAGTCCTTATTTACACTTTCAGTTTCTCACACCGAAGAAACAATGTGGTATTTAAACATGTGTGTCTGATTTATTTCACTTAAGAGTATGGTCTCAAGGTGCATCCGTTTACCTAGAAATATCTCAAGCTTATTGTTCTTTATGACAGAGTAATACTCCATTGAAAACAAAACAAAAACACACGCACGAAAAAAACAACAAACTTTATCCATTCATCAGTTGATGGGCATTTGGGCTGTTTCCAAGATTTAGCTATTACAAACTGTAGCGCTATAAACATGGGTGTGCATATATCACTGCGGTATGATGCTTTTAATTCTTTAGGGAAGATACCAAGAAGGAGAATATCTAGGTCAAATGGAACCTCTAGTCCTAGTTTTTTGAGGGATCCCTACATGGGTTTCTGTAGTGGTTGCACCATTCTACACTCCCACCAAAAGTGGAGGAGGGTTCCTTTTTCCCCACAGCATCCTCAGCATTTGTTACTGATTGATTTCTTGATAATAGTTATTCTTTCTAGAGTGAAATAGAATCTCAGTGTTTTAATTTGCATCTCTCAAATGAACAGTGTTGTTGAAACTTTTTTTTCATATGTTATTTGCTATTTCTACTTCTTCATCTGAGAAGTATCTATTCACTCCAGCTGCCCATTTTTGGATTGGGTCTTTAAATTTGGGGGGGGGTCCTGATTTTTTTTTTTTTAGTTCTTTATATATTCTAGATATTAATCCTTTGTTGGAGGAACAGCTGTCAAAAAATTTTTCCCACTCTGTGGGTTGTCTTCTCACTCTGTTGGTGGTTTCTTTTGCTGTGCAAAAGCTTTTTAAGAAGATGAAGTCCCAGTTGTTGATTCTTTGTGATGTTTCCTGGGTAATCAGGGTTTTGTTCATAAAGTCTTTGCCTATACCTGTATCTTCGATAATTTTACCCATTCTATCTTCCAGTAGATTTAGTATTTCTATTTTAATATTTTAGATATTTGATCCATTTTGATTTTAGTTTAATTCATGGTGAAAAATATGGGTCTAGTTTTAATCTTTGGCATGTGGAAAGCCAGTTTTTCCAGCACCATTTATTAAAGAGTCTATCTTTCTTCCAGTGAAGGTGTTTGGCCCCTTTATCAAAGATATGGTGGCTGAGAGTGTTTGGACTTGTTTCTGCATCTTCTAATCTGTCTCATTGGTCCTTGAGTCTGCTTTTTTTTTTTTTTTTTTTTTTTTTTTTTTTTTTTTTTTTTTTTTTTTTTTTTTTTTTTTTTTTTTTTTTTTTTTTTTTTTTTTTTTTTTTTTTTTTT